>JAADVN010000130.1:0-31900 GCA_023335535.1 Globisporangium spinosum
CACTTCAGGTTCAAGAACCTCCTTAAATACAAAATGGAGAGGTCCAGGGTCGAGTGATCGAATGCAGTGAGGAGTACACTTCGAAGATGTGCTCAAGATGAGGGAGCGTGAAGTACGATCTCGGAGCCAGTGCTATCTACGAATGCCATTCGTGTCGCTTCACTCAGGACCGAGACATCAACGCCAGTAAGAACATCTTCATGAAGAACGTCAGTCGCTTGCTACGATAGGTGAAGATAGACTAATCGGTGAGCCTGCATCGCGGAGACCTGCCAGCGACACTGGCGACTCAGGCCCAAAAAAACTACAAGCGTCTCTTGCGCTTCGCATGATTGTTCTTGAACACGCAGAGAAGCACTTTTGCGTTCGCGACGGCATGGGTGCTGGATGCAATACCAGCAGCTACAGGATATGATACTCAATCTGCCAGATCACACACGCAGGTAGGTAGCAAACAGAATTAGTATCAACACCCACTGCATCCCATGCAACAACAGACGCAGGTACCCACCTCGTTCGACTCGCGTTGGCTTACGATCTTTGGATACTGGAACGTGCGCAGGAACCAGCGCTGGCCGACCGCGCTCATGCTCACCTGCTTGTTCTTGAGCACCGAGAGCTCGTACCAGATCAGGTGCTGGCAGGGCAGCAGGTAAAGCTCGTAGAACTCGCAGTCGCAGCCGCTGCAGTCGCGCTGCATCACGTGCTTCTTGTGCGTGCTCCGGTCCATCCAGATCAGCGTCTCGGGCGGATCCGCGAGCGGGTGTTGGCCCGCGACGTTCAAAATGTTGTTGATATCACCACCGATGCCACTGCTGGCGCTGCTGCCGTCTGGTGCTGTCGAGTGCACTCCCGCGCTGCTCGTGTTGTTGACACCTCTGCTTATCGTCACTGTGATCATGCCGTTGCTGGTGTTGCCCGTGCCTGTGTCCAGCGCCATGAGCTGTGAGCTGATGAGACTCACCGCGAAGCTGCTCAGACAGTTCACCATGAAGTGCAGCAGCGGGTCCGAGCTGAACTCGGTCACGGGCTTGGTCATCTCCAGGATCATCATTTTCGACGACCACTCCTCCTCGATGAACTTGATCATCGTCAGCACTTCCGAGATGCACTTGGTGATCGAGCTGTTGCGCACGCCGCCACTGTCGTCGTTTGGATCGCTGTCTCCGATGATGTTGGTGGTGTTGGATGATGGTGCTGCAGCAGCAGCGACATCGACGATGTTAGTGCCGACACTGCCATTGCCACCGATAGCAGTGGCTCCACCGCCAGTCGCATTCCGATTCAACCCACCACCAGTGCGTTCGAATGCATTCTTCAGAGGGTTCCAGAAGCACTCCATGCCTTTCGTGAAGAACGCCGAGAACTCCAGCACAATGCCGCGCCAGTACGACGCCCACAGGTTGCGGTACGGCTCCCAGTGCTGGTCAATGTGCACCAGCAGCGGGTGGTCCTCGCGGTTGCCAAGGTGCTGCAGCAAAAGCGCCTTGGACTCGTTGTACGCCTGGTGGGTGTTCGCAAACACCATTTGCTTCATCAGCTCGCGCACTTGCTCTTGCAATTGCAGGTTGGGGATCTCAAACTCCACCTGCGAGACCAGCGACGTCAAAAACTTGATCGCGTGGAACTGGCAGAGCAGCACTTGCGCGTTCGGGAACTCGTGGTGCAGCACATCGACAACTTCGGGGTGAAGCTTGTCCATCACGAGGATCTTGATCTCCGTCCATTTCGGGTGCGTGCGCTTGAAGTCGCGGCAAATGCGGCGGAACAGCGACGCTGAAGTGTTGCTCGACTGCGCCAGAAACACTGGTTTCGCATTGCCCAATGCGTCCATTGACAAAAAACCCTGCATCTGATACCCGTCCATGTCGAAACTCTGGCAGATCGTCACGTCCAGGAGACACAACTCCGGGAACACCTGGAAATGCTCTTTCATGGCTTTGCTCGACAGGCACATCGCTTCATTCGAGCCGTCGTCGGCCGACAGGATGCTGACGTGGTTCTCGACATGAGCATCGACAAATTGTTGCAGCACGGACTCCACACGCACAGCCGGGTTCTCATCGACGAGCGCCGAGTTCGTCTTGATCCCGTCCTCGCGCTTCTTCAGGCGCGCGTAGAGATTGTGCATGTCTTTCATCGTGCATACTTTGCCCGAGAGCGTTTCGATGTGCTCGCGCGCTGTGCGCTTGTTCGAGCCGATGCGGCGCATGAGCTCGGCCTCATGGATTAGATACGGGTGCTCCACGATCGATGCGCGGTTCTGGGAGTAGTTGCGCCACTGGTCGAGGCTGACCGGGTGGTCGTCATGCTCGAGGTGCTGGAGGTATAGACACATAAAGCCAGAGATGACGAGCCAACCAGTTAAAAAAATTTCTTCCGACCTGTGCGCGGTGTTCAGAAGGGAAGAAAAAAAAAAACAGATTCCACCTATTACGACGCGATGGGACGCACCTGGCCAGTAATCTTGATGCAGAGCACCTCGGCGTCGTTGATCACCTCACACACGACCGACGCAGTGAAGCGCGCCTTGCAGTTCGTGTAGCGCACTTTTTGTCGCGGCCGAGACCCACTCGACCTGGAAATGCGCCGGTAGCCGTGCGTGCACACGTACACCTGCGGACAGTAAACACACCAGTCACGCAATAGTAATGTCAGCAGAGCGATCGCCCATCGCCACGTGACCAAACGAGTCACCAAACTATTTCTCGTCGTCATCTCTCTCCGCCGTCGCCGCGCCGCTCCGCTCGTCAATGAGTCAGTCAATCATAAAACATACACACACACACACAAGCGCGTGTCTTTCGCTCACCTTGCGGTCGTAGACCCAGTGGTCGGGCACCTGCAGCTTGCGGCGCTTGTTGGCAATGGCGACCTTGACGGTATTGCGGCAGACATAGAGCGTGTGCGTCTTCTCGCAGTGGGCCTTGCGCGCGACGTCGAACGCCTCCCACGATGGGAAGCGGCCCTCGAAGGGCACCACATCTTGCACTTTGGATGAGTCCATCTGCGCGAGCAGCTCTTCTCGTGCTGGTCTTGACGGAAATTCGCAGATGGGCCAAAATCAGGGAGCGGACCAGTACGACCACATTTAAGCGGATTGAAATCCTTCGATACAATGACTATTCAAATTTTGTCTGCTAGTCACTATTTTGAGATAAAGTCAGTGCCAATTGGCTATAAATGCTGTTTTTTCTTCTATTTTAGCCAATGAAAACGCGTTCTTACCTTCCAAATTCTGCGCAGCTCAATGAGAGCGCCAACATGGCGGACGCCGATGAGGACAATGGCGCGCTTCATTCCAGCTCCGATGCTTCACACTCACCGCTTCAGGGCATCGTGCCTGTGCGCGCAGCGTACTTAGCAGATACGCACTACAAGCGGAGCTTGCTGGTCAAGTACTACAAGAAATGGCACGCGTTCCATCGCAAGCGGCGCACGCAATGGAAGCAGCAGCTGCTGGCAACGCATCATGCACACTACGCGCGGCTCTGGAGCGCGTTCGACGTGTGGCGGCAGCGAACAAGCAAAGCGCGAAAGAGGAAACAGGTGAGATTCCGTTGTTGTCGTGCTGGTTGAGTGTGTGTATGAATTGCCGTGTGCGTGTATAATGTTGCAAGACTTGGCTGATTTTGGATTGTTTATTGTGTCGTGAACAGCAAATCGAAGCAGCATGTACTATTGGCGCCGGCTTCTTCCAGCGGCTTTTCTTCCAGCGCTGGAGAGCGTACATTGCGCAGCAACGGGCGAAAAGAAGACAAGCGGCGCTGTGTGTTTTAGCTGAAAAGGTGAATCATGTACGTGCCCAATCATTATCTGCTGAGGTCTGGCTGTTTTAGATCGCCATTGCCCAAGCGCGTCGCTATATATCGTACATTGTTTGACATGAATGCTCGATTTGTGATGATGTGTGTAGCGAATACTGAGCAGATACTTTTCCAGGTGGAAAGCGCTGCTGCGAGAGAGCACCAAGAAGAAACATTCGCTCGCGAACCAGAAGCGGCTGGGACGTGTTGTAGTGAGACCACCCTTTTCGCGGCAACTTCGTGTACAGGGCTCTGCCATCCATCGGCCGGCGCCAAGGAGTGTGCCGATTCTTAAATTGCAACATGCACTTTGTGAGCCGCCAGCTTCAACCGCAGCGATACAAGACAAGGCAACTGCGTTGAGACGACTGATAGAATCGCGATGCATGCAGCATTTCTTCAAGGTGAGATAGAAGGAAACCACGACTCCCTCGCAAATGGAGGATCGCAAATAACCAATATTGACTCGATCTTGTCGCTATTTTGTATTTGTAGGTGTGGAGATCTTCGGTATCAAGCGTTCGACGCGAACTGGAAAAGAAAGCAGTTGTGGCAGCGAAAATCCTTCATTTCCAGTTCCGACAGATAGTCTTGCGATGGAAAAGGCGAGTGGTCTCTGCACATGAGCGCTCTCTTCTCGAAAAGCGAGCGTACTTCTTCCTATACTTCTGCTTGACGAAGAAGTCGCTCATACAGTTGGAGAGAAACGCTCAATTGAGGAAACGCGAGTATTTGGTGACTGGTGCGACCGAGCGAGGGATCAAAATGCGAGAGCTGCGGAAGCTGGTGGTGCTGTCAAATCAACGACGCAGTGTCTGTCGAGTGTTTGTCGCGTGGCAAAGTTACACAGTCGCAAGACAGAAAAAGGAGAAGCCCGAGCTCCAGTCGACCAAGCTGCTCGTCTACAACAAGTACCGCTCTCGACTGTTGCGGGAAGCGTTCCGTTCGTGGCGGGATCGGTTTCTGCAAAAGCAGGTGTACGCGAGTGTGATTCGAGTCGTCCAGCAATATCGAGTAGGAGCGGTCAGACTCGCGTGGCGACGTTGGCAGGAACATGTCGTCCAGGCGTCACAAATCCAGCAGTGGGAAGACAATTGCCGAGCGCGCACGCTACATCGCGTCTGGGGTGCGTGGAAGCTTCGAACCCACAGAGCTCGCAGGAAAGAGCTGAACCGACGACTCGCAGTACGATTTGGCTACAAGCGTCTACTGCGAAAAGGATTCGCGAGTTTCCTGAACGCTGCCAGCCAAAGTCAAGAACTTGCTGAAAGTGCTGAAACCATGCGGAACGAGAGGTTCAAACGCGTGCTCGTGAACTGCTTTGTTGGATGGAAGACGCTCACCGCACACAAGGAGTCGCGGGCTCGGAAACACGCTGACGTTGCTCATGTTTACGAAAGAAGATTGCTCAATCGTGTTTGGAAACTCGGGTGGCGACGATTCATATCCTTAACGACTTCGAAGAGAACCAAGCTGGGGAACGCGACCAAGCACAACGATGCGAGATTGCAGCAGAAAACTTTCCAAGGGGGGAAGAAAGAGTGGGCAGATCAGCGAAAGCGAGACGAACTGCTTGGTGTTAAGGCTGCAAATTTCTTGGAGACGAGCAACCACCAACGAAAAGAGCGAGGGTTTCAGTCGTGGCTGGAGTATGTGCGCAAGCGACAGACGAGTCGACTTGTCAGCGCTCATGCTTGCGGCACATGGCAAGTCCAGGTGCTGCAAAGGAGTTTTTCAGGCTGGATGGCGCGAGTCTCGGAGCTTCGCTGGAAGCAGATTCAAGATCAGCGTGCTCGCCAACACCGCGATGCAAAGCTGAAACAGAAATGCTTTCGGTTCTGGAAGCGCAAACTGGCAGCACTGAGGAATTTTCGCGCTCAGAATCGAAAAGCGCTGATCCATTGGAAGCTTTCGGTTGAGAAGAAGGCTTTTGATGGCTTGAAGGCGTACGTTGCAAGAAAGAAACACGACCGTGCTCGAATGCACGATGCGCTTGAGTTTCGCCATCGACATATCGTCAGTGACGGCGTGCGGCATTGGATGACCGCATCTCTGTATTTACAAGCGCAGCGAGAGAATCATGCGAGCCAGTCCCAGGCGCAACATGCGGCTCGTGTTTGGCGCACAGTTGCTCGTATAGCACGCCACTGGAGAGCGCTTGCAGTCAACAGACGAGCGATCAGATTGGATGGCATCCATATGAAGGCTTCCACCAATTATAGGATGGTAAATGCTTGGAGATCTCCAGATTCATGGCTGGGAGGACACACCCGCAAGCGGATTGGGCAGTATCGAGCTCCACCAATACGCATCGGCAAGGAAAATCGAGACGTGCAGAATATTTTCCGCGTGAATTCGACCAATCCAGTCGCAGAAACAAGTCGATCAGCGCTGTCAGAGTATGTGACACTGCCCAAAAATCGCCCACAGCCCCGACGTTCAATTGATCTCCTTGTGGGGAACACAGCGTTTGACGACTTGCAAGAGAATTCGCCACCGGAAGCAACAACAACAGGGACAGCAGCATACAACGTGAAGGCCGATGATCTTCACACAAAGTACGGATTCGAGTTTCCTGCTCAGCCGTTTCAACCGCTAGACACACGCTCTCCAATTCGGATTCACCAGATCTCGCGAGAGGGTGAAATACGAGCTCCTTTGAAGAAGACCGAGGCTGATGAGCCTCAAGTGCGTCCACGCCCTACCCAACAATCGACTTTGTCGCAGCTCGACGCCCTTGAGGCACAACTGCAGGTGTGGAGAACGCGGAAACTAGATATGAAAGCGCTTCAAGTCAAGATCGAGAACTACAAACGGCAACTGCAGGATTTTTCCCACCTGAGGTACATGTGTCAGAACCCTACGTCTTGTGTATTGTGCATTATGACTAACTTTTACCTCCTTGACGTTATTTGAATCGGAACTGTAGCTTATCCACGGTTCACCAGATGCAGATCGAGCTGTCCGCCATGGAGAAACAATACAACGAGTTCTCCCACAAGTGGCTGGTCTCGAAGGGACGAATCCAAATGATCAGCCAGGAGATTCTTTGTCTTCACGCCGCATTGCAGAAAGCGTAACGTGCTTGTTGTCCTCATCGAAGGAGCTCCTTGTACTCGGTTGTGAGTCGCTGACATTTCTCGAGCGCCTCTTCGAAGTGGTTTTCTTCCAGTCCGTGCTGTTTGTACCAATGAACATACGCTCTCGCTTGGAATTGGCGCTGAGCTCGCTGTAAGTATTGCTCTGCGCTCGCAAGCACGTGACCGTTGTTTGCGCAGATCGTGACCGACGCTTTACCTCCATTGGAATAGAACGGAGGTGAGGGTGAGAACGAGATGGCAGACTGGTACTCTGGGTTCCACGCCACACCTGGAAAAGCGGGGTCTGCCGCCATCTGCATGTTCTTCATCGAGCTTGCGTCAGTTGGAGACAGGAAGCCCCGGAAAGTTGTGTTGCTGGAGAGCGTCGCGTACATAAAGCGCGGGAACGACTGGGCGGTTTGACGGAAGAGCTTGGTTGCGATCGATTCGACCTCGCCATCGGTACCCCCAGATCGACTTAGAAGCGGAATGGAGCAGATGCCAGCGTGGAAGAGCAGATCCGCTGCAGCCGCCTTGGCATTCGTCGTGGACTGTGGCTTCGCTCTCAATACCCCTGTCCTCACATCGAGGAATTTTGCAGAGGGCATCGGACAGAGATCGTGCAGCAGCTTACCAAAGTCAAACAGCTTTGCAACTGGCGATATGGAGGTGATGCGTGACTGGGACATCATGGGGAAAAGCAGTCCAGCGAGATCCGCTACTGCGAGGGAGTTGAGCTCGTCGATTGAGATTCGGTGCTGCTGCGATACCTGGCTGTCACCACCACCTGAGCCTTGACAGTCGGTAGAGTGCTGACTCTGATCCTGCTGCTGAGACTGCAACGCTTTCCAGTAGCCTGCTGTGCGCAGCAGCTCGTCGTTCTCCTTGTAGATGATGCAGTCGGCGTGCTCCTGCAAATGCGCGAGTGTAAACACCGAATTGTAGTTCTGCAGTGGTGTGTCTCCGCACTTCCACGACGGCGCGACCGACGCTGCGGCCATGTATGACCGTGGATACGTATCGCGAATGAGCTCCATGAGGCGGCAGCCGAGTCCCGACCCCGTCCCGCCACCGAGCGAGTGCATGAGCACCGTACTCTGGAAGCAGTCGGTCGTCTCCACCAGTTTCTGCAGTGACTCCATTGCCAGCTCCACCAACTCGCGCTTGTCGTCGTCAAATGACGTGAACTTTGCTCGCGCAGCAGCGTGCCGTGCATGTTTCGTAGCTGCTGCCGGCTCATCATCACCGTCGTGGTGCTGATCTCAAAAGGCGCTTTCAAGGTTTGTAACATTGTCACTGGATGGATCGCAACGGTTAGGAACACCTCGACTGATGTGTTCAACCGTGGTGATCATTGTTTTTTGTCCAGTCACGCAAATGGCTACAGTTTCGGCGATGTTAGTGAGTATGTGAGTGATGTCAAGCTGAAATGAATCGGGAGCAGGGCGTGCATTGGTCCGTCAGGTGCAAACGAAGAATCGAATGAGACGCAACAGAAACTGCACTCGGCAGACGAAGCTCAAGCACCAGCAGCAGTAGTAGCACGTACTCGACCGGATGTGAGGATCGGAAGCCAAAAGCATGCGGCTTGGGAATATTCTTGAAAAAAGATGGTGGACCTTGGAACGACTACCGAACGAACGATCTTCTAATCTACTGACTGTCTTGCAGAGATGAAGCCCAAGGCAAGGGTTGGCTCGGCTTGTACAGTATAAATAGGTCACGCCACAGGCATCGTTTATTTCTGGTCCGCTGTGTTCTCGTCTGGCCCCCCAAGAATGCGTGCCGCCATGTTCAAGCTTCGCAAAGAATTAGGCTGTTCCAGTGCACCAAGTATCTGCTGCCAAGTATTGGTTGACACGCTGAGCAGTATGCTCCGCGTTTGAGAAATCAAAAGCAGTCGATCTCATGTCAGCGAGGCTTCGTGACAAAGAAGAGCTACCAGGCTACTCAGTCAAGAGAAATGGGCGGAGAAGGAGGCGTGTCAGCCCACAAAGCGGGGGAATTGCCAGCGAAACCCGCTTCATCCGGTACAAAAGAAGGCGACAACGGTGGAAGCACAGTCGTCCAGCCAGCGATCATCAACCCATCAACGAGTATCAACTATATCCCCAGCAACAACGACAACGGAGGAGTAGCCCCAGCCATCGACGCCGAAGAGAATGACGACGAAGCTGCTCACTCCGCGACAATAAATCGCTCAGGAGAAGAATCGGAGATCGCCACCCACGACGCCTCGCGGTTCGAGCCATTGCGCACGCAGTGGCGCTACGGCCAGGTCATGTTTGCGCGCTATAAGAAGACGCCGTATTTTTACTCGGACAACATCGCAACCTACCTCGGTGCTGGACTCTTCATGGTGGTCTTTGACGACGGCACGCTCAACTACCGCGTGCGGCGAGAAGACATTGTGCTGCGCGAATACCCGAACACGTCTGAAGAATCCCAGGATGACGACGAGTCTAGCGTGGCCGATCACAAAAGCAGCTCAAGCGAAGTACCAACTGATCGTCACGCATCTTCAAAGAGCAAGTCGAGTCCACTCAAGAAAGCGCATCAGCACTGGCACTCGAATAGCTCCATTGTGCACCATAACCACATGATGGTGGACTTTTCGATCAGTCCGCCAAAGCAGATCGCGCTCCGTGGCGATGGACAGGATGTCATTGGTGATGACGAGTTGCTGGCGCTGAAGCAACTCGAGTGTGACGTGGGCTACGAAGACGACTTGACCCAGGTGAGCGACTTGGACGAGTCGAGCGAGGAAGATATGAGCATGACGCCCTGGCAGCAGATGACGCAGACATTCGGCATGGGCAAAGTGCGTCCGCGCGCGTCTCGTTGGTCGAGCATCTCGTCGCTCTCGCAGATCGACCGGCTCTCGATCACGGGCAAAGGCATGAACCAGATCCTGCTGTCTCCCAAGGGCTCAAGCAAACGATCCAGGACTATTTGTCGCGCAAGATCAAGAAAGTGTAGCCGTCGTCTATGGGCAACAACGTCGTGCTCTTTGAACATATCCGACTAATGGAGAAGCGGTTGCACGATTTGATCGCAAGGTACGACAAAGACCCGACGTTCAGCATGCGCATAACCTACGAGCGCGCTGGGGACGGCGTGCGCGGGTACGAGACGGTCAAGTCACGTCTCCCCAATGGTGATTGCGAAGTGATCGCGGCGGACGACCAGATGATCTCGGTGCAAGTGTTTTTGCCTCGAAAGTGGACTTCCTGCCGTCTGTGGAAGAGCTCGAGTGGCAGATGACCGACCTCGTACGCACGTCCAAGAAGCTCTACGCTGGACCCAAAGTGCAAGTGAATTTGTACCCGGGGAGCCACTTCTCAGGCCATGGCGTGATCACCCTGGAGCTGGAGAACTAAGTGAGTTTCAATGTGCTTTTGCAGAACCGCTTTCGGCTCATGAACGTGCCCGCCGACAAGCTCATGCCGCTCAAGGTGAAGAAGAAAGAGGTCGTGACGATCACCGAGGACCAGTTCCTCGTGCGTAGCGGCAAGGCGAAAGTGTACATCGGCGACCAGATCTTCGCCAAGTGCGAGGGCGACTACGAAGGCATCATTGAAGTGAAGATCGGCATCTTAAACGGCGTGTTCTCGAACAAGACCGCCGCAGTGGATTTCGCCGACGGCTCCACGGGTTACGGGATCGCGCCGAGTCTGATCACAAAGCGCAAGCGGCCGAAAGTGTCAACCAACACGGACGTCATGTCATTGAAAAACGCGGTGCTTATGCGCGCGCTCGGTCCAGGGAACGACTTGCTGGAAGTAGGGTACCATGTGAAGGCGGACCACCCACACAAGGCTTTAGTGGAGAACTGCGTTGTGATCAAGAAGCACCCAAGCTCTGCGTGTGACGTGCGGTTCTGCGACGGCACAATCGCATTCGAAGTGTTCCCCTCCCAGATGATCCTGAACAAAGTGGAGACCGAGGACTCGATGGGGAAAAGGCCCGCGCTGCGAGAGGCATTCACGGGCGACTACGTGCTCGCGTGGAGCTCGCGCTTTGGGCGGTACTGCTCGACTAAAGTGTCGGGCAAGACGCTCGAAGGTGCGTCGTCGCTGTACACGATCGTGTTTGACTATAGGGAGCAGAAGGCAAACATGCCCCTGGAGAAGATCGCCCCCATTGATCTCCACGACGCGCTCTCGCCGACCCAGAAGCTCACAAACTACAGTATTGACACGATCGGATTCGAGATCTGGCCCGTGGCGTTCGCAGTCGGGGAAGCTGTGATGACGCGAGTGCGCGGCAACGTGCAGTACTACAGCGGCTGGGTCGAGGACGTGCGCGAGAAAGAGCGCATGTGCGTCGTGCAGTTTGACTCGTCGGAGCGCGACGAGCACGTGCCTTTCTTCGCGATGTTTTCGGCGGACGCGCGGAATTGCTTCCAGTCGGTCAGCAACCGCATGGGCTCGTCGTCCGACGGCACAGATCGGCTTTCGCATTACCAGGACGAGAATGCTGTCGCCACTTCTGCTTCTCCTTCTGCTGCAGGTGGTGGTGGTGGTGGTCATGGCAATGGCGAAGAGTTTACGTCCAGAAGACAGAGACACTCGGGCGGCTTCGTGGGCAGCATCATCATGTCGGTCGCGAGCAGCATCTTCAGGGCGAAGAAAGAGGTCGACCGGCTCGAGCGCCGCGGCTCGCACTTGGTGACGGAGATTGGGGCGAAAGTCCGGCGGATGTCCGGCAACGGCGCGTGAAGAAGGTGTTGCAAAGTACGATAGCGAGACCAAGAACTATTTTTCTAGACACCGTGAAGATGATGATGAGAGCGTGTGGTGGCCAGAGAGAAAATCAAGTCGAGGGGGAGGAGCTATAGAGAGAAAGAGAGAGAGAGAGAGAGAGAGAGAGAGAAAGAGAGAGAGAGAGAGAGATGAAATGCGAATATGAAGTTAATTAAATGAAGATGGCAATGAAAGGGTGAGGAGCCAAATTAATTTATTGCACAAGAAAGAAAGAGGGCAAATGGCGGAACAGTTCTGGTTGCTTGCTCCTGCACCACATGATGGAGAATGTTGATGACCGTAAGCAGCAACGCATCCACATCACTACGAGAGACCGACGATGAGACCCAACAGGATGATCAAGATGATGAGTGTGAAGCCGCCGTAGCACATGAGCTTCCACTTGGAGCACGCGCAGTACTTGGTCTTCTGATCCGCCTGACGCACTTGCTCCAGTGCTTTCTCAACATTCTCCTTGGCGTTCTCGGTGTTGTCCTCGATTTCCACTGCATCGTTCAGAGCATTTAGAAGCACAAATTAGCTAGCAGTCGCTACAGCCAGCAGGAGTATTGGCGCGATATAATTGCTTTGGGATAACGTACCGATGACCTCGCCCTGGTCTTCGATGAGTCCATCGATCTCCTTGAAAGCAGCGTTGACCTCGCGAAGCTGGTGATTGATGTGGATAATATCCTCCTCTCTTCGCGCCAGATCTAACCATTCGCATAACCCACACAGTATTGTTAGCACATCCTTGCCACACATACAGACACACATACATTCAAAATCCACAGCACATACCGTCTTCGTCGTACGCGATGATGTTCGCCTGCGCGTAGATCTGGTCCTCGTTGTAGTTGGAAAATTCGATTTTCGCCTTCGGGTCGTTGTGGTTGAACGAGTGCGACGACCGCCGGATGAAGTCGACCGACTGCTTCTCGGATTCGATGAGCTTCGCGCACGTCTCCTCGAACGCGCGCAGCTGGGTCTTGAAGTCGGTCGAGAGCTTGGTGACCTGGGTCTTGCGCATGCGCGCGCTCGCGCCGTTGCTCGATTTGTTGAGCTCCTGCAGCCGGCGGTTGATCTTCGTGACGAGCTTGTTGCCTTTGTCTGTGAGCTCCTTGAGCGTCTCGTGGTTCGCGCGCGAGTCCTGCGGCGTGTTAAAGAGCGACATCTTCTGCGCCATCGAGCGCGTCAACTGGTTGAAACTCGAGATGCCCTTGGACGTCTCCTGGATGAGCTTTTGGTACTTCTCATCCGAGAGCCCGCGCTCGCGCGGAGACGCCGCCGAGTGGTACCGATCGCCCATGTCTCGCTCTGCTTGTCTGTCTGCGTGCGTTTGCGGGTCTCTCTGTGTTGGTCAAGCGCTACAGCTTCAGGCTGATGATCCGTCACACACTCACACACACGCGCGCTGAGCTCGAGGGTCGAAATGCGGAACTGTGGGGATATTAATGCGATGTGGTGTGGGTGAAAATGAAGTGAGCGAGTGGTTCAAAACTGGATGTCATGAGTGCGTGGCGATGATAAAGTCAGTTTAGTCGAGCGCGAGTTGTGGTTTGTAGCAGCAGTCGACGATGCCGAGCGTTATGTAGCAGTAGTGTGTGATTTGATAAAAAAGACGAACCTATAAAGTTCGCCCCACCCATTTTTTGTGACGGGATGGTCCTGCTGGAACTGGATGGACACGCCTATTGGCTCGAGGTTGCTGTATTAAGCGCACGATGGTGAATGGTGTGCCAGCTGGCGACCACGAGTGGATGAGCGAACCTAGACAAAGCATTTGGGACGGGCCATCTGGCTTTCCAAGCCATTTTGTGCAGATTAGAGGTTGGTTGGAGAAACCTCGAGCCTGGGGGTTCTAAAAATTCCTGGGACCCCTTTTTGCTGTGCTGTGATGACCAGCTCTGTTGTAAAAGTCTGGATGGAGAGAGAGAGAGAATGGATGCAGTTTTTGGTGTGTTGCCGCACACCAACCAGCCTCACGCATCCAGTCGACACGAAGTGGTTGCAGCATTGTTTACAGACTTCGTGTTGAGTTGTGTGTATTGAAGACAACCAAGCTCACACAAATCAACCAAGATTGGTCTACTATTCCTTTTCAAACAAGAAAAAAAATCTGCTGGTTTCTGATTTTTAGGTGAGATGGCTCAAAAATACGCTGTTGCCGTATTCATCCATTTTTAGCATTTGATGGCATAAGAACCAGCTCGCCAGTGTCTGGTTGTTCTTCTCCGCCTTTCACACACACCACTTCTTTTGCGGCCACCGTGGCGTTCGTTGCATTTTGCAGTGTGGTGAGCTTTGTCTTGTGCCTTGTCATGCATGACCTGTCAGGCCTTGCCAACCTATTGGTTGTTAATTGTCTGGGGGGCATACAAAGTCCCATACAAAAATGAACACGGTTTCAAAGGAAAAAAACTCCGTCTCTCCAAAAATACCTTAAAAAAAGAGCACACCCAATCTGAAATTCACAGGATAGGA
Source organism: Globisporangium spinosum (assembly GCA_023335535.1). Classification (NCBI taxonomy): domain Eukaryota; phylum Oomycota; class Peronosporomycetes; order Pythiales; family Pythiaceae; genus Globisporangium; species Globisporangium spinosum. The sequence goes on from JAADVN010000130.1 coordinate 14,116, forward strand.
CTACAGCAAATAGCGTACTTGAGAGAGTGTGGCTGGATCCACTTGTGTCACGAGACAGAAATTCAAAGTAGATAGTGACACATGAATAGTAGCAACATCCACTTTCACCTCTAGAAACAACAAACCCAGTCCAGCCCATCGATTTAGAGAGGGAAGAACAACTGCTCCGAGAAACGTTCTGGAATGAACACCCCTTTTTTCAGCAACCGCTGGCTTCTTGCAAGTGCAAAGTTGTCGAATCGCAGTCAAATCTCGCAGCCGTTTGTTTGGCTCTCTCTTGGGGAAAAGGGGGAAAAGGGGGAGGAAGGGCTTACTCTCTTTGGCTTTGGGTTTCTTTTCTTTTCTCCCCCCTCCAGCTCGCTCGCTCACTCCTTCACTTTGGCTCTCAGAAAGCAAAACTCACAACAGCGAAGAAGAAGAAGAAGCAGGAGAAGCAGCAGCCAAGCGTCTTCCTCCCCTTCGTCTCTCTCTCTCTCTCTCGCCGTCGTCGTCGTCATCGCCTTCCCCCCCTCAAGCCCCCTCCCTCCTTCCTTCTCCGTACAACAGAAGACACCAGAGCATCATGGCTTTGAAGCGCATCAACAAGGAACTGCAGGACCTGGGCCGCGACCCGCCAGCCAACTGCAGCGCCGGCCCAGTCGGCGACGACCTCTTCCACTGGCAAGCGACGATCATGGGACCAGAAGACTCGCCATACGCCGGCGGCGTGTACTTTTTGAACATCTACTTCCCAGCGGACTACCCGTTCAAGCCGCCAAAGGTGAACTTCACGACGCGTATCTATCACTGCAACATTAATGCGAACGGTGGTATCTGCCTAGACATCCTGAAAGACCAGTGGAGCCCAGCGCTGACGATCTCGAAGGTGCTGCTCTCGATCTGCTCGCTGCTCACGGACGCGAACCCAGACGACCCGTTGGTGCCGGAGATCGCGCAAATTTATAGAACAGACCGCGCCCGCCACGATGCCACGGCCCGTGAATGGACTGCCAAGTACGCGACTTAGACGGCCAGCTTCGAGTAGGTTCGGTACAAGCAAGCGGCTTGGAACACACTCGGTCGAGCAGTCGTGTGCGCGTGCGACTCTTGTGGTGTAGGCGCTCATCTGCTCCGAGCGAGGTGTTCAAGTTTGCTTTGCTGCGCCATTTGATCTCTTTTCTCCCTTTTCTTTCGTTAAGAACTCCACAAAAATCAAATAAAAACCTCGGACGAAAACAGAGCGCGTGTATAGTATGTGTACTTCTTCTTGCTTGTCGTGCTGCTCTTCCAGCTGCGGCAAATCAACCCAACAAGGTATTGCGATTTATTCCAGTATGAGCGAGCGAGCTCGCCTTCCGCTGTAAACACACGTGTGGGTTCGCTTTGTTTGCTTGCTCTCCTGTCCAGTTGAAGATCGAAAAAAAAAAGCCACGCACTGAACACGCACGAGCGACCCCCTGGAGTCTCTGTACCAGTCGCGCCTGATGTAGCGGCACGCGTGCTTCACAGGGGGTGTATATGTTCTTCTTCGTGCATCGCTAATTGACTCGATGCACGCTTCATACTTCATGCTTCATGCTTCATGCTTGCAGACATACACACACATGCACACATTGTAAAACCACCATCATCATCACCATTTTCTCATTCGAAAGGGGAGTTTTCCAGGTGAACTTTCCCGTTAAGTGCGACTCGTACTTAAGAAATCCATTGCCTCTTCACCAGCATCATCGTCACCAGCAGCAGCAAGCAAGCAAGCTCTTGAAGCAATAATGGCGGCGGCGGTGACGACAACCAACGCAACGGCGGGGGCGGTGTCGAAAATGCAACCGCAGCTCGCAATGAACGCCTGCGGCTGGTGCGGCGAGGCGCCGTGGACGTACAGCTGCGCGATGTGCGATCCGCGCAGGACCAAGCGGGTGTGCGACGAGTGCGCAAAGCGCTGGCACTCGCGCGGCTTCAGCCAAGAGCACGTGCTCACGAACCGCGCGGGCGAGACCAGCGAGTTCCGCGTCTGGTTCCGCAGATTTCTCGACCCATCAGCTGCGCTTGTAGCAGAGTCTAATGACAGCAAAGACGCCCTTACTGCATGTGAAAACGGCGAGCAGCAGAAGCAACAGCAGAAGCAACCCGACGACGCGCAGCGACCTTCATTGTCGAGAGAATCCTCGGAGTTTATCGAGGAGCAGCTCGTCATGGGGAATTCGGGTGAGATCCCGCAAGATCCGACATTGTTCTCTGGGGATAACGACACTGATAAGCTGCTCGTCAGCGACACGAGCGACGGCCTCAGCGTTGAAGCCGACGATTCGTCTGCCACAATCGATGACGACGAGATGCTGACGGAAGAAGAATCGGAGACACAGCCGCACCAAGAGGAGAAGCTGCTGCCGCTGAATGCGCTCCTGGCGCAGTTTCCAAGCGAAGAGCCGCGCCTAATCGACATGCTCTCGGAGTACATCAACGCGGCGATATGCATCCAAGACGGCATCGCGTGCACGCGCTACACGAAATGCAAGCAACTACCGTGCACAAATATCGTCAAACACTTTCACCACAACGTGAACAACGACGCGCCGTGTGACACAGAGTGCCGCATTGGGCTCCAGCTGTACCAACACATGAAAGAATGCTCCCAGCCCGGCTGCCTGTTTTGTCTTCGAGGTGAGAACTCAGAGTCTACCCCCAGCATGACCGAGTTTTTCCCATCTTTGATACTAACACCATCTTCTTGTGTTCATATTAAATGGTGAATGCAGTGCGCTTGCGGAAAGCGCTGAACACTATCCGCGCGATCGAGTCCAATGTCGTGGCTCAGAAAAAGTTGATGAAGCGATTGCTGCAAGAGCACAAGAATGGCGAGAGCGACGCGAAGGCGAAGTACAACTTTTGCATCACGCAGGTAAAGGACTACGAGCGGAAGCGACTGCAGCTCATCGAGGACGTCGAGGAGATGAACACAACGGTGCTGGACCTGCGGCTTCCAATCTTCAATTTCCCGAGGCAATCGTGGCATATCCAGAACGAGCCGATCATCAAGGTAGGTGTCGTAAAAGACAGTAGTTGCGTTTGTGTTTGTGTATATGGGTGAGTCACTGTGCTAACCTGAATGTCGCCTGGGCCTTTCATCAGACTGAGCCGATAGAGCCACTAGCGCCGAGCTCTGAGCCTGTGGTTGAGCTGAAGACCGTATCTGCAGCACCAGCTGCAGTAGTGGCAGAAGTACCACCGCCACCAGGACAGCCATCTGCAGTTGTGGAACTCATAAATTTACCGAACGAAGGTACGAGATTCTCAATTTCTTTGCATCTCCTACAAGCAAAAACTCTGTCACAAACTTACGAAAGCTTTGATTCTGCTGCTTCCTGGAACAGACCAAGCCAGCGAGATGCTTGTAGCAAGCGGTGAAGACAGCAGCAGCGATAAGAACAACAACCAAAGCGACAACAACGGCAGCACTGGACTCGCTTGTCTCGGTGCTGATTACATCCGCGTGCTCATGAACAAGAAGAAGAGCGACCCGCAAGCGCAGCAGACGTTTGATGAGTCGATCGAGCTGGCGTACGCGATCGTGGAGGCGTCGTTCTGTTCGACCTCGAAAGCGCCACGCTGCTTGCTGCAGTGCCAGAAAATTCTGGATCACCTGCAGCACCACCTGGACCTGAAAGTGTGCGAAGACATCATGTGCACGACGGTCGAGTTCCACTTCGCGCACCTGTCGATGTGCAGCGAAGAGCGAGAAAACCAAACATGTGAATATTGTCTACGAGGTATGTGTATGCACGCACTATTTGGTTCTCTATTTGCTGAAACCACCCACTTTTCTGAAATCGGCCACCATTTCTCCTAACACTCGGTCCCACTTCTATTTGTCTGCATTTGTAGTGAAAGAGCGCGAGTTCATGCGTGCTTTGGACGTGATGGAGGGTGATTTGCGCGAAGCCGAAGCCAAGGCGGAAGCGGCGATCAACGCGATGACCGCGTCGTTCGCGAACGATTCGCGAGAGGAGCGCGAAGTGGCGATCCTCCAGCTCGAAGACGAGCTCGAGCAGGCAGAAGAGTACAAGAGAGACATGGCGAAGAAGCTCAGCACGGCGAGAATGAACCTCCGCGAGATGCGCGAGCGCATGGAGAAGCTCCCCGAGCCGGTTCCAACGAGTACCTTCAAGTCGCTCCCGATCCACTTTGCCAAAGTGCCGCGGAAGGAGAGGCGCAAGTGATGAGATGGATGGGGGAATAACGAAGTGTTGTATGCTGTCTAAAATGGTTTGAAAGCAAGTGGAAACGTTCACATTCGGCACATGTTTGTCAAAGTGTACTGTGATGAAGAGAGGCATGTGAAGACATACCCGGTTTTGAGCCATACTGCGGTTTCAACAGATACGCATTGTAATGTTGTGAACTACAACAGATTATTTGTGGAACATGCACACGCTGATGATTAAATTGTAGAATCGCACTTAAGAAACAAACAACAACAGTACATAACATTCGCGCTCAAGTGCGAACCACCAAAGTTCGCAGTTCGTGTGCTCTTCATGCTGTCGCTTGCTCGCTCTCTCTATGCTGGTCCATTTGGAGCTCCTCGCGAACAAATCAAGCGTAAACGCGTGAGCGCGGTCCGTCACATCCATCTCGCTGTCGCCGTCACCGTCGCCGCCACGTGCCTTTCGCCTCTGCGAGCGACCATGAGCGACGGAGGCCGCTCCCCCTGCAGCAAGGCGACGTCTCCGATCCTCAGTATCACTAGCTCCAGCAGCAGCAGCAGACACGGCCGCAGCAGCCTCTCGACGCGCAGTCCCCGCCCCGATGGCCGCTCGACCGCATCGTCCGCGTCGGCGTCGGCGTCGTCTTCGAGCGGGGTTACGTTAGCCGCTGCGAGCCGCAAGCTTCCCCTGCATCCACCACCGTCAGCGATCCTAGAAGCCGCAGTCCTGAGCCGCAGTGCGTCTGCCGACAACCTCAACACACATCGCAATAGCGCGAGGGGCCATGCGTATTTGAGCTCGGGCGGTGTTGCCGCTGCGGCCGCGAGACGGTCGGGAGCTGCTGCAAGTGCAGCGTTGATGGGGTCGTCGTATCGCGGCAACCACCTCATGATGGACATCGACTCGGCGCGCCAGTCGGTCGACGCTGCTAGCTCGGGCGATTTTTCGAGGAGCACGTTCAGCGACTCGACCTCGAGCTTCTCGAGTAGCGGTCGCTATTGTAAGTGGATCTATGTGCTGCTTGGTTGAGCTTTTGTAGACGAATTCGTGCTTATGCTTACCAATCATGTGATTGTCTATGCTTGGCTTTATTGTTGCAGCGTCGTTCGCGCAGGGCCCCCAGATCCCGCCTGACAGTACGATTTCCGCGGAGGATGTGATCCGCGAGAGCATGGCGAGCGCGCGCAGCACCGCCGTGTATACAGACAAGGACGACTTCCACATGAGCAGCAGCAGCAACCGCGCCGACAGCTTTGCGTTCTCGCGGTCCGACAGTCTCGCGTTCTCGTTCTCGAGTCGCAGCACGTTCCGACGGAGCACGATCTCGGAGCAGATGCTCCAGGAGACCGAGCTCTTTGAGCCCGAGCGCGAGCTTTCCGTGCGCGAAGTGTCGGAAGTGCTGAGTGCCAAGGACGAGGACATCAAGAGCATAGAAGTGACGAGCATCAAGGAGGAGGAAGAAGACGTGAAGCTCGAGAACGCCAAGTCGCGATGGGCCCAGCACGTGAAGCTGAAAGCGCGCAACTTCCTGTTCGCGACGATGGCGAGCAAGGGCAACACCAACGCCACTAGCAACGCTTCAGCTGCGCCGTCAACGCCCAACCAGAGTTCTACCTCATCGTCCAATTCGTCCGCATCAGCGCACGCGTCAGCCGCCCCTACGACCAGCACGACCGTGACAACACCCTCGATGGCGGCAGCGCAAGCGTGGGCGAACAAGCAAAAGATCATTCTCGCGCAACTCCAGCCGAGCGACAGCCTGTCGTTTGGCAGTGGCGCCGCTGGCGCGGCCAAGCTGCAGAAGTGGAACCGGTGGATGCACAACCAGTACCAGAACAACATCGGCAAGGTCATGCAGCGCGCGTTCAAGGAGGAGTTCCTGATTGGGCAGAACGCGGCGCCGCCCAACCCACAGAACCTGATCTCGATCGAAGAAGTGGTGAGCAATCCGCGCATGATGCGGTACCTGGCAGCGTGGCTCCCGGATGTCTCGGACCAGAGCAAGTTGTTCTTCCTGTGCTCGTTCGAAGAGTACCGACAGTTCTGGTGCACGCTACGAGCAAACTACCAGGACAAACCAGCGCCTGCGGGCCACAGCGTCCCGTTCAGCAAGGACGACGTGCTCATGCTGCGCACGTACGGCGTGAAGATCGCGATGAAGTACCTCGCGAAGTCCGCGCAGTTCCACATTGGCAGCGGGCTCGTGGACTCGGAGTTGCTGCGGTCGATCAAACGCGATCTCGCGACCGGTGGCGAAGACGCGCTGCGCACGTTCGACCGCGTCGCGAACAAGGTCAAGCGCGTGCTCATGGAGAAATTCCCCGAGTTCCGCAAGACGGATCTGTACCTGGAGATGCAGAAATCCGTTGAGCGCGAAGTGATCTGCCTGGAAGACATCCTGATGAACCACCGGTTTGCCAACTTCTTTTGGATCTTCTTGTTCCCACACAACTACCATCGGGAGATCGCGCTGTGGCTCGACATCGAGTACGAATTTAAGCCCGCGTACCGGTACTACTTGACGCTGCTCAAGACCCCGGGACGCCGCAAGGAGAAGAAAGACCAGGCGGCGTACCAGTGTCGGAAACTGCTCAAGTACATCTCGCAAAAGTACTACCCGGGGGACTCGGAGATGACGAATCTGGACAAGTCCCTCACGACGTCGTGCGCCAAGCTCCAGCACGAGCAGGACAACATCATCGCCAAGTTCAGTCTGATCCACCTCGAGCTCTACCACCGCTTCCTCACGAGTCGCGCCTACGCCGAATTCTCGCTCTACCCACGGATCGCTGAGGGGGACGAGTCGATCGATGACTCGATGCGGCTCTCGTCGCTGCTACTCAGCTACGGTCTGCGCGCGCACCACTGGCCCGAAGGCTCGCGCGAGACGCAGAAGAAACGGTCGCTCGAGGTACTGCACTCGGCTCGCGGCTTTGAAGCGATCTGCGGCGTGCTGACCTTTGAAGCCATGGCTGTCAGCGCATCCTCGTCGTTGTCATCATCTTCCAGTAATGGTGGGGATCCAACGCGCTCGCTGTTGGGTGGCGTGGAACTCCGCGTTCTGCAGCATCCACTTCCGCACGACCCGACGCCGCATCCGATTGACAAATCAATCGAGAACTTCCTGGTGCCGTGGTCGGACGATCCGCAGAACGTCGTGCTCACAGCATCGACGTGTCCAGCGCCGATGGCGTTCAACTTCCGCATGGGCGACAGCTCGTCGTCCACTGAGCTCTTCGCAGCGTGCGTGATCATTTACAAGCCTGCGCCGGTTCTCTCAGTGAAGCAGTTTGAGAAGCTCCGTCTGGATGCCCAGGGCGGCAGTCGATGGGTTCCCTATGGCGTCTGCATCGTGTCCAAGTTCCCGCTCGTCGACCTGCTGCGCGAGCGGCTCGCGGAGGCGTACGAGTTCATCCTGGAGCTCGAGACCATCGAGGCTGCGAAGGAGAAGCTGGTCCGAGCAGCCGCGGGGTCCTCGTCTCTCTCGCCGCCAAAGTCCAACAAAGAACCGTTCTCACTCGACAAGAAGGTGCTGTCCAAGGTTGCAAGGGTCGTGTCGCTCGAGAACATCTCGCTGTACCACCAGGCTTCTGTGTCGTCCTCGTCGTCTTCTTCTGTGCCTTCACCGGCGTCGTCGTCGCTCGCGGGATCTGCAGTGGCGTCCTCAGCGGCGATGCTCGCAACGCTGCCGCGTCTCGACCATTCGATCCGCATCCTCTTTGACACACTCGACATCTCGACGGTGCTCATGGTGTTCACGGCCGCGCTCTTTGAAAGCCGCATCCTGTTCATCTCGTCATACCTGTCAGTGCTCATGAAAGTGAGCGAATCGCTGCGCGCGCTCATGTACCCGCTGCTGTGGCCGCACGTGTACCTTCCCGTGCTGCCAAAGCGCATGCTGCAGTACCTCGAGTGCCCGACGCCGTTCATCTTTGGTGTGGAGAAGAGCTCGCTCGACGAAGCAACGTTGAGCGAGCTGCTCAATGAAGACATGCTCGTGGTCGACCTGGACAAGGGCTGCGTGCTCCGCGGCGAGATCCCGTGCTCGCTGCCAGAGAAGATGCTCTACGGACTCCGTGATGAGCTCTACGAGTGCCTCAAACCGAACGTGAGCAAGAGCGACCACGTGTTCGCCAATCACTTCCCGACAAAGCCGCTCGTGTTCCCCGAGATCGCGGTGCGCTCGCTGTTCTACAAGACCGTGCACAACCTCATCGGCGACTTTGGGTACCATCGCTACGTGTGGACGGACGAGTACTCGAAGAAGAAGATGGTGTTCTTCGACGAAGCGAGTTATCTGGCGGCGTCGTCGCCAGACAAGCGCGAGTTCCTCACGCTCTTCATTGCGACGCAGGCATTCAGCGAGTTTATGGTCTCATATCACGGCTTTGAGGACCAGATCGGCGCGACGCCGTTCCAGACCACGCCCATTGCATGAGTTGTGTATGTGTGTGAGAGTGATGCCTTCTGTGGATGGAAATGGCGAGAGAGATCAGTGAGCAATCATCACGCTCTTCATACCTGGCACGAAGCTCTAAAGTATTTATATTGGCTGCCGTTATGGTCTCGTGGGTCGTCACACCCAGGAAGGAAAGGAAGGAGCTTCATCCGCGACGCAGTTCCCCGATCGCTGTGGTGATCGCGACAAGCGCGACAAGAGCTCCAAGCACTACCGCGCTGCCTCGGCTGGATGTTGTTGTGGCTTCGTTTGCGAAGTCTCGCGGCTGCTGTTTGTCATGCGAGTCTCTACTGCTGCCGCTGCGACCTGGAGCTTGACTTTGTCGAGTGTTTGCCGCTGCGGATGGAGAAGATCGATGGCTGTAGCTATTAGCATGTGTGGTTGGTGTTGTCGTTGTCGGTCGTCGTCCTCCGGGCGAGATCCCGTGGGGCGTGAGTGGGATCCGCGGGTGGTAATGGCCGCCGAGCATCAGTTTTGCCTTCATCCCCTCTAGTTCTTGATCGATAATACTATAGAGCATGGCGACGACCATTTTCCCACTGTGTTTGATCATGGGCGTTTTCTTCCACTCTCTTGCCGCTTGCATGTCAATCTCTTCAAACGTTTTCCCCTGCAGCAGCACGGGCTTGGCGCGCTCCGACACGTCGCCTGTTGGCAGTAAAAGCTGCTCGCCGCGCGCGAAATATGGCGCGAGCATGTCCGACTGCGGGATCGCGTTGTTGGCGATCACGTAGTCGATCGCGTTCTCGCCCAAGTACTTGCCGAGGATCTCGACCGTGTCGCTCAAAGTGTAGCCATCAGTCTGTCCGCATTGCGTTGCGACGTTGCTGATGTACACAGTCGCGCCGGCGCTGCGCTGGATCGCGTCGCGGATGCCCGGCACGAGCAGCGTGGAGATAATCGACGTGTAGAAGCCCCCGGGACTGAGTACGATGATGTCGGCATTCTCGATCGCCTTCACGGCCGGCAGGAACGCGGAGACGTTCTCGTTCTCGAGAAACACGCGCTTGATCGCCGCTTTCTTGCGTTTTTCACCGGTGTCTTTGTCCACGACCATGGGGCTGCGCACGTTCACCTCGGACACGACAACCGAGCCGTCCTCGAGCTCTGCGCACAGCTCCGTGTTGTCGAGCGTGGCCGGCAGCACGTTGCCGTGGATGTTCAAAATGTCCGAGATTGACGTGATCGCCTTGTCAAAGCCACCTTGGATGTCCGTGAGCGCGGCCAGCAGCAGGTTGCCGAGACTGCAGCCCTCCATGAAGTTCTCCTTGAAGCGGTAGTTCATGAGCTTGTTCATGAGTTCGTCCGAGTCGGAGAGCGCCACCAGACAGTTGCGAATGTCTCCTGGCGGCAGAATACCCAAGTATTTGCGAAGAGCTCCAGAATGCCGACCCGAGTCAAAGACTAAGCAACAGCAGCATACACAAAGAAGATACGATGAGAATCAATCCATCTGAAAAAAACTAGACAAAGATTTCCACGTTACCAGTGACAATTGCGGTGAGGTCGGCTGGGTAGTTGCGTAGCTCCTTCAGCAGCACTGCGAGTCCAGTACCACCCCCAAGAGCTACGATCTTGGGCTTGATCATCTGCTGGTCGGCGAGTCGGACGATCGCGATCACTTCTTCGATTGACGCGATCTGCCGAAGCAACGATAACAAAGGGTGATCAGTTGATAAAAGCTAATACACGAATCAATCGTACTAATCAGTGAACGAACCTGGAAATCGGGCTGCTCGAGCTCTTCGATTGGCATGACGCTTGTGTACTTCCCATGCAGCTGTAGAATGACCAGATGACACCCATAGGAATGAGTATCCGCGTGCAATAAAACTCTACAAAACACAGCAACATTGCATGGCGTCATTGCCTACCGTTCGCGCAGTAACCATCCCGACTTTGTTCGCCGCCTTGATCTCGTAGAACACTTTGCGACCGACAAAGAGGATCGACGACAGCTGCAACATCAGCCGCCTCCCGATCTCCTTCATCGCCTTGGTGAGCTGCTGGATGCTCGGATTACAGTCCACAAACGCGATCTCGGGGAAGAAATCCTGCAGCCCGAGGGCGTGCAATCGCTCCAGCTGCACCTCTCTTTTCCCCACGAGCACAAGTCCCAACTTGTAGCCTGCGTCCGCGAGCGTCGCGAGGGTGTCTCTGGCGCGCTCGAAGGGCTTGATCGAGCGCGCTTCGGGGATCTGACTCTCGTAATACGCGTTCACAACGCGCGCTGCACTCTCAGGGGAAAGCTTGTTCTGTGTCATCAAGCTGTCGACAAAGCGTGGGAACCGCTTGCGGTATCCGTACGCATTGCGGAACGTCTGCAGCGCTTCGAACGCGGCAGCGATGGTGGGGAATGCGCGCTCCTGGATCAGCTGGTGGACCGCGCGGTCGATCGCAAAGTGCGCGAGCATGCCCGTGTGATCGTAGAGCACGTCGTCCAGGATCATCACGACAGCGTCGATGCGTCTCGGGTCATCGTTGACGCGCTCGCCATTGGGCAAACGGCAGCGCGCGCCGCGCTTCAGACTGCTACTTGGTGCAGGCATCTCTGGCGCTGCAGCATTGCCCTCGCTGCCGGTGCTGCCGCTACTGGACGTGCGGATGACAGGGCGCATTGGCGGGCGGGCGTGGTGAGTCGCTGGTGCTGGTGCTGCTGCATGTCCTGAGCTGGTGGTGGAGGCGGTGGCAGTCGCGCCACGAGAGGATGCATTGGACGTCGGCATCTTGGTATGTAATGACTGCGTAGCCATCCTTGTCTGATTGGAAAGACAACAACAGGCTTTCCTAACAGGAAAGCCTGTTGTTTTGCATGGGAGAAGGATCCACGCAGCAAATGTAAATGCAAAGGGGATGCTATAAGATAGAATGTTTTGTGTTGAAATTTACACTTTTCATTGGGCAGGTGACTCCCGATATGCAAATGTAAGGTAATTGGAGAGTTCAGTAAACCGGTATTTGGACAGACAAATCTTGTGGACAATGGACATCTCGGCAAAGTACCATTTTTCAAAGCTCTTGCTGACAGTCATTCTTCATCTACAACCTCAGCGAATACATGCAGTACACATATTGACATACCGGTATAGCACCGATATCGAGCGGAAGGGATTCCTCGGAAAGAGAACACACTTCCCAAGTTGAACCCGCGAGACGAGAGAAGACGAGAAAGATGGCCGAACGCCGAGCCAATGCCGCGCAGGACGCGGTCATCAAAGTGCTCGTGCTGGGCGACGCCGCCACAGGCAAGACCAGCATCATCAAGCGGTGCGTCCTGCTGTTTATTTTGTTGCTGTTGTTGTGTATGCCAATCTCCAATGCGTGCTGAAAAGCGAGGAGAGGAAAGGGAGGAAGAGTATCCATTATGGATCCCTCGAGGAGCTACATACACTTAACGGTCGTATTGTGCTTGAGTGTGCTCCCTTTTTACATGATAGATACGTGCACGACGCATTTTCGGAACACCACCGCACGACGATCGGCGTCGACTTTGCGCTGAAGGCGGTGACGGTCAGTGGAACGACTGTGCGTCTTCAGCTGTGGGACATTGCTGGTACATGAACGAGAGAAAGAGAAAAGCATGATCGAGTCGAAGACATCCACGTGTGTTTCACTAATGGATCTGTATGTGTTTCTCCTTTCTCCTTTCTGTTCGCAGGCCAAGAGCACTTCCGCGCGTTGAACCGGGTACGTATACGCTTGAGGATCGGGTGACAGAAGCGTGATGGACTGATGAAGCTGATTGGGTTGACTGTGGCATTGAACAGGTTTATTACAAGGACGCACTTGGTGCGTTGCTGGTGTATGATATTTCCCGCCCAGAAACATTCGAGAGCGTGATCAAAGTAAGACTGCTACTTCTTGACTTGCACTATGGTTAGAGAAGTCGCACAGTGAAATTGACGCGTTGCTTGTGTGCTGCTATTGAATTTGATTGCATCAGTGGAAGAAGGAGATCGACACCAAGGTACGATGCTATCTCTGCGTAAGTATACTGGATTGATTTTCTGACGGATGTTGATGTGTTTAGGTCGAGCTCCCAAACAACAAGCCGCTGCCAGTGATCTTGTGCGGCAACAAGGTGCGATGTTTGCTTTAGTGCTTTTCTTGCAGGAGAGTGATTGTCTCCCATTCTAATCGATATGCGCTTGCATCGTGCTACAGTGCGATTTGTCTGGGGACGTCGATCGCAACTTTCTGGACGCGTTCTGCGAAACGAATGGCTTTGCTGGGTGGTTTGAGACGTCCGCGAAAGAGAACAAGCACATCGACGACGCCTCCAAGGCGCTGGTGAACAGCATCTTGGAGCACCAAGACATTTTCGAGCGCAAGTCGGATATCAGCAAGCGCAACGACACTTTCCGTCCGTCGCATGCGGATACGCGAAACTCGCAGTCGAGCTGGTGCTGCAGCAGTTTCTAAGATACAAAGCTGAAGCTCCGTCGTGCCGATGGCAGGAAGTAGCGTTGTAGTGCTTGGCGGAACCTCCACCACCATTTATGAAACGGAAGCTGCTCGCTCTAACGAGCATGAAGTATGCACGCCAAGCGGAGATTTGTCAGTCGAGTCACCCACCGAACAACATAAAACAAGAACTAACATGAATAATCAATGTGTCCCCCTCTCTCTTGTTTTTTTTGTGTCTCCAGCATTGTGTTGTGAGCGATTTCACAATTTGCCTCTTCCTATCTGCACCACCAAGTTAACCACACTGTGAAAAATGCTGCACCAGATTTGGGCGATCGCCATTTCCCATCCACTCCCCAGCAACAACGTCCGTCTGGACACGACAGTCTCGTGATACGATCCCATCGGCAAACGATACTTGAACCTCCGACATCGCGCACTCGAGCTTCAGACTGTTGTGGAGATATCGCCGCTCGCTGTATCTGCCTCTTCGGGGAGTGATAGTGGATCCGATGGTGTTGATGACGCTGATGTATGGTCGTGCCGTTCACTCTGGCTGGAAATGGTCGGGGATCACGGCGTTGTAAGCGCGCGGGATGAGGACACGCTCAACCTCAGACTCAGAGTCTACAAGGTCTGCATGTAATGGAGCGACGGTGGGGTGGCTAACACTTGTTCCTGGACTCGTCGCAGTTTGCGTAGATACGCGAACGAGGATGTTGAAGAAATCGCGTTCCTGCCACAATTTAGAGACGAAGAGGATACTTTTAGTGACGCTGGAGGGTCCGTGATAACAAAGAAATGCAAAGCTCAGCCTCCTACATACCGGTTCCCAGCGCAGATCGCCGCCGTCGTATCCGGCCTGCAAAGTAAGAGCCTCGCTGCCGACTTGTGCGATCGATCCTGGAAATCAGGATGAGGAATCGCGCCAGTAGACAAGAACCTTGGCTCCAAGCAGACGAACAAGCACCACCGCTTTCTCCTCCTGAGTGGCATCGCGGGAAAGGTGTAATTGAAGCTGCTGGAATGCCTCGGAAGCAAGTTCGAATGCTTCAGGTGCGTAGCGCATGTGATCTCGAGCCTTTAAAGCGTCAACAAGAGAGAGAGAGAAGTCAAGCGTGATGCCATATCACACATCAAGCAATCAATCTTATCTACGTAGTACCTCCCACGCCTCTTCCCCATCATCATACTGGACGAAGCATCGACCACTGAGCTTGTCGGTTTGAGCCACTTTCCCGCTGAACCACTCGCGTTCACTCTCCCAGAACACCTGCACGAGGTCTCCGCGCTCACATCGACAGCTGCGCTCGTTCAAGTGTCGATCTTGCTTCCCATGGTCACTGTCTTCCTTGTCGCTGTGATCAAGCGCCGTGCTGCTCTCACCGTCGTGACCATCTTCACTGCCGTCACCAGACTCGAACGTACTTGTCAAACGCTTCATCTTCTTAGACGGAGTCATCCAACACGTCCCACTTTCACCAAACTTCTCCTCAGTCGACATTTGCACATCAGCGAGACAACTACGACTGCGGCTTTTGAAAGAGGCAGCTTTGACGCTTGAGCGAGTCGGTTAATATAAATACGACGAGCAATTGGTCTAAAGCATTTCTTCTCTATGGCAAAAATCAATCGTTGTTTTTCTCTTATCAAATAGGGAGCCCTTCATGAAACGAGGAGCTGCATAACCAAGTGGTTACCTCACTAATTCAGCAATAGCACTCAAAGCGCTTATCGCTTCTGCAGCAGACGCAGCGCCAGCTCTTCTTGGCTCGCCACAGCGTCGCGACTCACCACCTTGCGCTTCTTGCTCGTGGTGTCATCCTCACTCTCACTCTCACTCGCGCTATCATCGCCATTATCACTGCTATCATCCTGATCATCACCACTGCCTTCGCTATCATCGTCACCACTACCCGCGCTCTCCATGTCTTCATCCTCGTCAGAGGACACGCCACCAAGACGTGGTCCGTTCGCACCCTCGTCGTCGTCCTCGTCGTCGTCCTCGTCGTCTCCTTCGCGCTCGCCCTTCTCTTTCATGCGCTTCTTGTGGTGCTTGGCGCGCACGCGCTCTTTCTCCAAGCGGCGATCCTCGGCGTCCTTCTCCTTCAGTCGCGCCGCGACCTGCGCCTGAAATTGCTTGGACTTGGCCTCCACGTCCGCGAACTCCTCGTCCACGTCGATGTGCTGCGCCGCCATCTGCTCCAGCACCTTCATGCTGTTGCCGTCTTCGTCGAACACCACGCGGTTGTACGACACCTCATTGTCCACGCGTATCTTCTTGGCCTTCTTCTTCTTGCGCGACGCGTCCAGGTCGATCGGCTCTTCGCCGTCCACTTCTTCCTTGTCGTCCTCGTCCCAGTCGTGACGGCGCTTCACGACCATGAGCGAGTCTTCCTCGTCGCTCTCTTCTTCTTTCGCCTCTTCCACGGCCGCCGCCTTCTTCGCCTTGCTGCCGTCCTTCTTGAGCGACGTCAGCTGCTTCTCGAGCCGCTTGCGCTCCTTCTCGGCCTTGATCTTGTCTTTGAGCATCTGCAGCTTGCGATTCACGTTCTTCTTGCCGCGGAGCTCATCGCGCATCGACTCCTGGTCCTCCTTGAGCTTCGACAGGAACGGCATGCGCGGCGCGCCGGGGAGACCGTACGAGAGCGCAAACTCGTCCAGCGGCAGCGCGGACGCGTCAAACACCTCGCGGTTCGGCTGCAGGTACACGGACCGCACGTACGACATGAACGCCTTCTGGCCGAGCGCCTTGATCTCCTTGTCCGCAGCGACGACCGACGTGACTTTCTGGCGACAGCTCTGCGTCTTCGCCGGGTTCACCTTGATCTCCTTGATCGGGATCTTGGCTTCCTCGAACGCCTTCGTCATGCCCTCAACCTCGGACGGCAGCAGCGTCAGCAGCGCCTTGCCCTGCTTGTTGTATCGCGCGGTTCGGCCCACGCGGTGGATGTAGTTCGCCGTATCTTCCGGGCAGTCGAGCTGTACGACCCAGTCGACCTGCGGGAAGTCGAGGCCTCGCGCCGCGATATCCGTCGCAAAGAGCACCGCCGCGGGCTTGTTCAGGAACTCGTAATAGATCTCCACGCGCTTGCCCTGCTTGTACTTGCCGTGCAGCGCCAGCAGAGGGATACCAGGCTGCAGTTTGCAAAACACTTGGTGCACAAAGCGCACCTGCCGACACGTGGACAAAAACACAATGGCCTTCTGCTTCAAGTGCGACTTGATGAACGAGAGCAGAACGTCGAGCTTCTTCTCGAGCCCGCAGACCACGTAGCTCTGCGCGAGGCCGCTGGGTGTCGCCTGCGCCGACTTCTCGTGCACCGCGATGTACTCAGGCTCGTTCAGACTCAGCTTCGCGAGGTCCTTGACCGACTTGGTCTGCGTGGCCGAGAAAAGCATCGTCTGGCGCGTCGGCGGCAGGTACGACACGATCGACGTGAGCTGCGCCTGGAAGCCCATGTCCAGGATGCGGTCGGCCTCGTCGAGCACGAGGATCTGCAGGTTCGACGGGTCAAAGTTCGGTGTCTGCTCCATATGCTGTAGCAGTCGACCGGGCGTGCAGATCAAAATGTTCATGCGGATGAGGCGGTACTGCTCCTCTTTGAAGTTCTTGCCGCCGATCACGAGACCTGCGGAGAACGAGTGCATCTTGCCCAGCGAGCGCAGCACTTCGAAGATCTGCAGCGCCAGCTCGCGCGTCGGCGAGATCACGAGCGCGCCGAGACCGTCTTCCACGTCCCATCGCGAGCGGTAGAGCTTCTCCAGAATCGGGATCAGGAACGCCAGCGTCTTACCGGAACCGGTCTTCGCGGCAGCCAGGATGTCGCGACTACATGAGGCAAGAGCAAAAGAGATACCAAACAAGTATTGAGTACCCATGCGCAGTAGAACGAGTACGTTATTATTGCATTGCATACGTACCCTGCGAGCGCGTGTGGGATGGCGCCGACCTGGATCAGCGTCGGCTTGGTGAACTTGCCTCTCTGCAAACCTATCGCATAGCAAGACCACAACTATGAGCACCAACAGTAGAGCATCACGCCCAACAGCAATTTGTTATCGCACCTCTCTTCGTGGCGTCGGAGAGCGGGAAGAACTCAAAGTTGGCGGCTTCCTCCAGCTGCGAGCCGCGCGCGGGCGTCTGCTCCTTGATGCGCTGCTCGAGCTTCTCGACTTCGAGGCGCTCCTTCTCCGCGTGCTTGAGCTTGCGCGCTTCCTGCTGCGCGGCGGCGTCGACTGCTGTGCCGTCCATCATAATTGTGCCTGTGTATGAATGAATGAGCTGCTCCACGTACGAACGGTACGTCACGAGCTTCTCGAATGGCGCTTTCACCACCAACGCCGCTTTGATACCTAAAGAGACGCACACACCACCATCCACCTGCTACTACTGTGGACATCTTCAATAGAGAACCTTCTTGAGTATTCAAAAGAATTGAGACTGCCGACTGTACTTCTCACTGACTGACGAGCAAAACAAAATATTTTGCGACGTCACTAAAGCGGATCCTCCTATTGAAACATAGCTTCAACATTGGTAGTTTGTGGACAACAACGACTCGCTCAAGAGATAGTTATTATTTGGTATTTGAGACAGGACATGACCCAGGTCAGATTAATTCAATGGCCTGGGGTATAGTCAAGAGAACTCATTGGCATGATGTGTGGATGTCCTATCACGATGTCACATCATGTCGCGCCCTTTCAGCGTCTTTGCGAGAGAAATCAG
>JAADVN010000131.1:0-31885 GCA_023335535.1 Globisporangium spinosum
CAGTTGGCCTAATATCCACTGACTGGGTCTGTCGGATCTAGAGTGCATCCACCTGGTCAAACCAGTGTGTGATGTCTCCTGTCAAGTGTTGCTGCAGATGACCCGTTTCGTTTCGCAGGTCGGGAGCAGCACATTGGAGGGAGGTGCGGCTCTCCATGGCCACGTTGGCAGCCGCGTCGGTCATTTTGTTGTACGCGCGGAGATGGTGAGTCCAGGATGTAACACGAGTCTCTGTGGCCAGCCGACGAGCTCGTAAATACAGCGGTTGTAGATGTTGGGCCTTGGGCAGACGATGTTGCTCCACTTGAGCTAGAATAAGTGCGCTGTCTCCTACAACGTGGAGTGGTTGGAGCTTGTGCGCACGGGCATGGTGCAGTCCGTGGATCAGACTACGACACCATCTTCGCCGATCAAACAGCTTGAGAACGACGTCATGGGCACCGAGATGGACGCTGAGCTTCTTGAAAGCTGGCGGATGTACCATGAGCACCCTGATGCGTGCCTCATCAAGTCCCCAGAGATGTTGATTTCTACGTTCCAGACGCTGTTCGACGAAGTGCGCAGCAAGAGGTGCGCCCAGGAGCAGCACATCTTTAAGAGCATTGAGAAAGTGCGGGATGGGAGCATCTCCAACCGTTTGCTGGCTACGATCAACTACGCTCCGGCGCCAACGCTTGACGGCATCATCCGAAGCTCCTTTGATCCAGAGGTCTTCCTCCTGCTGGCTCTTGAGCTGTCGCATCAGGGAAGATCCGATTTCAAGGCTGTAACGCTCGTGTTGATGGAGCTTTGTGTACTGGAAGACAAGCTCGAGCGCCTCGTGGTAAGCACGCAGCAGGAGGTACCTTTGAATTACATCGTAGACGAGCTCAGCAGCAGGCGTGAGTGGAGCAGCGAGGAGTACCCTTTCTGGCTGGCGTTTGAGGTCGAGGGGTGACTGCAGATCCGGCACGAGCAGTACGTCGTTGCCAAGCGTCTGATTGAGAACCCCGGCTCGGTGTGCCAGATGAACATGGGTCGAGGCAAGACGCGAGTGATCCTGTCGATGCTGTCCCTGTACTACAGCCATCACCATCGTGATCGAGTCGTTCGAACGCATTTTTGACCCCATTGCTGAGCGAAACGCGGCAATTCATGCATCGGAATCTGTCAGCCAGCAGCATCCTTGGGCTCCACTTTGTGGAGCATCCATTTCATCGCAACATTGATTTGGACATGGGTCGATTGAATTTGATTCGGGAAGACCTCAAAGACGCGAAGGTGTGTGGACGCTTTTTAATGGTCTCTCCAGAGCATCGAATGTCTCTTGAGCTCAAGCTGCTCGATCTGAGATCTTCAGCTTACGAGAACCGTCGCGATATGATTCAAGCGCTCGAGGAAATCCTTGACCACAGTCAGTATGTTGACATCCTCGACGAGTGCGATGCTGTTTTGCATCACAAGTACCACTTGATATATGCTGTCGGCGATCCGTAGAAACTGGAAAGCGGTCAAAGCCGATGGCTAGCTGCAGAAGCCCTACTTCGCGTCCTTACCAGTGGGGATGCGAAGACGCTGAGTGAGGCGCTCTCGCGACCTCATATTTGCTTCTAAAATCCGGAGTACGCAAATCGACTGGGTGGATACAACGGACTTCGATCGAATGCGTCTGTTGAAAGCAAAGAGCATGTGCGAGAAGAGCTTCGGCGAGCGCTGGTCATCGACTTGCTGAACAACCCCCCGTTCTCACTCTTGTGGCTCAAGGCGTTCTGCTCGCAGAGCTCAAGTACAAAGGATCGGCTGGTTCGAGCTTTGACCGATCCAACTATCAGTCTCGATGGTGCGGTCGTGAGCGTTGATTCAAGCATCATGCGTTTCAGAAACGAATTGCTAGCACTACGAGGCATGCTTGCGTTTGGTGTTCTGGAGCACTGCTTGGAGAAGCGCCACCGAGTGGAGTACGGACTGCCCGAGCCTGAAACGCGGCGCAAGCGAATGGCGATTCCTTTTCGCGCTGCCGATATTCCGCCAGAACGATCTGAGTTTAGCCACCCCGAGGTTGGTATCACGCTCGCGTTGCTCGGATACTACCACAGCGGCCTGACTGTCGAGGAGTTGAAGGAACCACTATATCAGCTGCTGCTGCTTGATCCGTCAGAGCAAGAGCAGTTCTACTCCATGTGGTACGAATCGGTGAAAGATGGAATTTCGGAAGATGTCGCAGATGAATTCCCAAGCAATCCGAGACAGCTCAGCCCCAGAGATACGCGGCAATTTGCGGTCCTGTACGACGCGTACCGATACACCATGGAAGTGGTCAACTTCTTTGTGAACGCTTGTATGTTTCCGTCAGATACAACGCAGTACCCTCTCCGACTGACACGGAGTGCGTGGAATCTCGCAGGTGGGGATCGGAAAATTGGTTTCTCTGGGACGAATGACAATCATCGTTTGCTTCCGCTGTCGATGCGCCAGTGCGAACCAGAAGACCCTTCGCTTCTTGGAACAAACGGCAGAATGATCGACCGCATCCTTCGAGTGTTCCAAGGGTTTGAAGTCGTGCAATCGCCCCAAGGTCGTGCGATCCTGTGGCAAATTTTGCTGCAATTAGCGTTGAACAAAGGAGCACACGCGCTCATTGACACTGGTGGTTTGCTCGCTGGTGTGCTGAACAATGACGCAGCTCTGTACCTTCTCGATCTGGAGAACTTCGAGTTTGCTGGTGTGACGCATTACGACACACGCAAGAACTTTGATTGTTGGGTCGTCCTGGATGCGAGCAGCCGACTCGTCACGCCGTTGAAGAACTCAACCATCCTGGAAGAAGACACATTCGTGATCTTCGATAATGCACGATCGCGCGGATCTGACATGAAGCTGGATTCAAAAGCGGTTGCGGTGCTGACACTCGGACCAAAACTCACGAAGGACAAACTGATGCAAGGAGCTGGGCGGATGCGTCAGCTGGGCTGTGATCAAACTCTGTGGTTTGCCAGCCTGAGCGAAGTCGCGCAGAGTATTCTGCAGGTCTGTGGGAAGAGCAACAGTGCAAGTGTCGGTGCTGTCGATATCTTGGACTGGATGATGGGCAACACCAAGTCCGAGGCGGTTCTTGGGCTTCTCGAGTGGGCAAGCAGCGGACTCCACTTCAGCAAGACACAGCAGAGCCCAGACGCCGAGCTCCAAAAGGAGGACTGGAGTGTCGAAGTTCTGCGCGCACTGGGCCATCGCTCTGAATGGATCAGCAACATCGTTTGTTCGAAACCCCGCGATCTTTTTGGTGGTGAGGAGGACTTGAACAGTCTAGTAAGAACGATCTGTGGGCATGGCGCTATGTATGGACTTGACGAAGAAGTACTCATGACATCCCACTATGAAGAATGTGAGCGTGAACTGCACAACGAGCAGTTTGAAGAGTGAGAGGGCGAGTCGCAGTGCATCTATGTTTCGCCAGCGACAGAAGTGTTCTGGAAGTACGACCGGATACTGCAAGCTGGCTCTGTGTTTGACTTCAGTGGCGTCGTCGACGTGATCAAGCTGGGTGATTTTGTGAGCAAAATCATTCTGCTAAGCTCATTATGCCTGATCGACTGGGGTAACTCAATGGTCTTTGGGACGTCCAACTTTTTCTCGACAGTCGTGGTGCCTGCATGTGAACCGATCAGTGAGTTTGCTCGGCTGACCGACGCGGTGCTCCTCTTTGAAGACAATACGAACCTCCTTCTCTCCGAGTACGAGGCTGATCGCGTTTTGCAACTGCTCTGGACGAATAAAAACGCGCAACCCAAGTTCACATTCGTGAATTTGTCGTACGCAGTGGACGCAATCGAAGGAACGGGAGAAGCATCAGCGTTGACGCGTGGTGTGCTGTGGAGAGTTGGAAACGGCGTTCGCAGAATGCTTGATGTGTCGCTCACAGCGCTCTGCCAGCTCTACAACGGAGACACAATGTTTGCAAAGCGAGCCAACGGGGCTGTGGAATCTGCGCTTCGCGATCTTCTCAAGGCGCTACGCAAACGCGAGACTGTGTTTCAGGAATTTGCGGCGGAACGTGGGAACTTGCTTCACTGGCGCTACTCGTTCCTGCACGAGCTCTACCACGAAATGGACTTGGAAGACTTTGTGACGCCGCAAGTACCTCTAGAAGATTCTACACCATCAACTCCAGCACTATCCGCTTCAGAGATTGTAGCGCCAGAGGTACTTTCATACCGCCTTCCAGCGTCAGCATATGCAGCAATTGGCGAGTGGACGCCTCCAGTGACACCCAAAGGAGGGAAAGCAGCTCGGAAAGGACGGCAAGCGGCTCAAAACAAATAGGTGGGATGCGAGTGCTGTCGTCGAAGTCGTCAAAGTCGAAAATGCTGTCAGCTATTATCGATATCCTAGTTTGGGTCACAACTTGTTGTCAACTCCAAAATGCGGCATTACCTCGTTTTTTTCACGGTTGTCGTTCTCAAATGATGCACACGGGAGTAAAGCATGCACGGGTGATGTCCACAGAGTCTTTCGAGGAAAGGACTGAGCGAACGAGAGAACTCTGGATGGGCTCCAAGTGCTTGAATTTGCTCGAAGCATCCGGATCGCTACAATATTGGTAACAGGCGTTCTATTTGGCATTTATCAGACTTCATATGTGGTCGCGTGTTTATATCAGTTTTGATTCGCATCATTCTTCTCACTGATGGCATCAACATGTCTGACGAAGGGAGCTCGTCGCTTGAAGCAGCAGCTCAGTTGAGAACGTGGCGCACGACCAGCAAGCAGAGGCAGCAGCCCAGCAGAACTCGACAGAGATGACGGACGCCTCAGCCTCAGCCTCAGCCTCAACTTCAGCCGCAGCACCCGCCAGTGCCACCGACGCGATGCCGCGCGAGCTCGTGCTGCGCCACGTGCTGCTTTTCCACCGCCATGGCGACCGCACGCCCGTGCTCACGACGATCGGCGACAAGTGGCAGATGACGCCCGAGGAGCTTGCATTCTGGGAGACCAAGGCCGCGAGCAAAGAGACGCTCGCCAAGCTGGAGCGCGCGGGGAGAATGGTCGGCGCGGACCCGAGTCTGCCGCCGCCGCCGCCGTCCAAGCGCGGCTATAACTACCCACTGGGTGAGCTCACGCAGAAAGGCGTGGACCACATGCGCGGCAAGGGCAAGAAGCTCAAGAAGCGCTACGGCCACTTGGTCGCGGCGCCGACAGGTGACAGCGGTGATGCAGCCACGGATGGTAGCAACAACAGTGACCACGTGTACGTGCTCTCGAGCAGCGTGCCTCGCACGGTGCAGTCGGTGCAGTGCCTCTTGCATGGGATGTTCCACGACGACGACGATGAGACGGAGCCTGCCGTCAGTGACGCTGTCGCCACGATCACCGCCGCTGAAGCGACTGCAGCAACGGAAACGCCGGTAGCCATCGAAGCTACTGTATCAGCTGCTGCTGATGGCTCGTTCAAGCCGACATTCCACATCCGCACGTACGAGCGCAACGTACTGGCCCCCAGTCACTCGCTGCGCGTGTTCATGGAGATCGAGGCGATCGTGAGCGACGAGGTGGAGAAGCGCGAGCAGCATGAGAAGGAGGAGATGGCGGCGCTTGCGCTGCACCTGCGCGACAAGCTGGGTATCTCGCACGAGGTGACAATGCCCTGGACGGCGATCCGCGACGGACTGACGTGCCGCCTGGCGCACGACCTGCCGCTGCCCGAGGGCATCACGCAGGAGATGTTTGACCAGATCTGCGCGTACGACACGTGGCTGTGGTACCGTCTGTACGAGAAGAAGGAGTTCTGCTTCAAGGCGTTCAAGTACGGCGTGCGCGAGGTGTACGAACACCTGAAGAAAGTGGTGACAGAGAACCCGCGGCCGGCGCCCAAGCTCTCGTTCTTCTCGGCGCACGACAACTCGATCGTGGCGCTCGTGAGCGCGCTGCAGCTCCAAGTGGGGCCGGAGCTGCCGGAGTATGGTACGATCGTGGCGTTTGAGATCTACGAGGACCAGGTCACGAAGGAGCACTACGTCAAGGTGCTCTTTGAGGACCGCGAGGTGCCGTTCGCCGGCCACGAGCACGACCCGCTCTGTCCGTTCACGCACTTTGAAGCGCTCGCCATGGACTTCTTGACCATCAAGGAAGAAGAGCTGGAGCAGTAGTGGCCTCGCAAGTGGTTGGCTCTCACAGCAGTATAGACAGAACCAACTCAACAAAAGACAGGTATACTTTGTTGTTATGATTGACCATTGTGTTTGGTGTTATCCGCTGAGGTGATGAGAGGACGCCCAGGTTGGGTTGACAATCAGCGGGACTCGCGGCGTGGCTCTCCCATTAGCAGCGGTGTCTTCATTACGCACATCTGTCTGCTGTGCTGACTGTTGCTTCTTCTTCTCTGTCGATGAGAGCGCCTCCACGAAATCCACGCCTTTGTACGCCGCGGACTTCCACCACGCGTCCGCTTCATTCACGGTAGCTGTGTTCTCAGCCTTTGCCTGCGGCTTCTTCTTTAGAATCGACGCGGACGCAGACACCTTAGCTGGCGCTTTGCCCTCGTCCTTGTCGGCTTTGCTGCTGTCACCGCCACCGCCTCCCCACCAGAGTGGTGGATTGAGCCACCAGGCGCTCGGGTCCTTTGCTTCTTTTGGTGGATCTATCGGTGATGCTGCTGCAGCCCTTAGTCGACCCAAAAAAGAAGCAGAGCCAGGTTTGACTCCCGCTTTGGCCTTCATACCACTGCCCAGGAGCATCGCTGCGGCGGCTTCCGAATCCTGCTTGGCCTGCAGCAGCTTCATGTTGCGCATCTCGATTGCTTTGCGCAGCGACTCGAGTTTCCAGAACTCGCTCTCCACGTATAGCTCTTGGAGCAGCTTGGGGTCCTGCGGCAGGATACCATCGCACAGGAACGTCAGCGCGTAGCGGAACAGCCACCTAGCAATTCGTGATAACCAACCAAAGCAGTCAGTCAATAGTCTAGGTAGGATCCTCTCCGAGCCCAGACAGGGCTGAACTAGTCGTACCAGTCTCGGTCGACGCGGAAGCAGCCGCACTCTGACTCAGAAAGCGGCGGCTCGTCATCGACAAAGGCGGCGAGCAGTGAGCCCGCGTCCTTCGCTGCGAGCGCTGACGAGATTTCAAACAGCTGTCCGCCCACGTCGATCGTGAGCCTGTGGTCACGCACTGACGGAAACACCGAGGAGCAGAATCAGTCGGAGGTCAAGGAGGCTTCGAAGCGCTCGCGCTCGGACTCGAGCAGCGCGTTCTGTAGCAGTAGCTTGCGCTTCTCGTGGCGGATGAACGCGCGCTGCTTGGCCAGCTACAGAGTCGCAGTATTCGAATTCCCAGACATCAACAGCATTGGGCGATGAATGGTGAGTACGGAAACGTCTCATAGTAGCAGAGATTAGGTTGGCTTGACGATGTGTTCTATGGTTTGAAATCTGCGTATCCGTTCGTGCTGGAGCTCGATCCGCTGCTTCTTGGACGTCAGGGCAGTCTGGTGCAGCAGTAGCTGGTCTTCCTCCTGTGAGCGCGCAGCGTGGTTGAGGCCGTGGTTGTCTTGGGAGGACGCACGACGCCCGAGCCCAGTGGTTCTCTATTGATCCGCTGCTGCTGCTGCCTACCGTCGAGGCTGGCATCTGGGAACCGCACGCCTCCTCCTCCAACTGACCACCGCGGCGTATCCATCTTGACGATTAAAAAGCTGCGGCTTCGTTCCAAGCAGGCAAGGATGGACGACGAGCTGTCCAGCGCTGACCCATGGAATGGAACAGGAGTCGTTTCGCAAGCTAAGCTGTCTGTGTGGAGGATGTTCTTTAAATTTATAACTGTGAGTGCTGGTTCGTCTCGACACCGCATCGAGGTTGGACCAAGCTTCGTTTGACTACAAACTTCACGGTGATATTGTTTGAACAGGAACAGTGAGCAACTCTTCATTACAGTGCTGATGAGCCGCTAGTGTGGCTGCTTCGATGCTGGAGAAACGCCAGTGCCGCTTGCTGGAAATGCGCAAACGGACAGAGCGCGGCGTGGTCGTGGGTCGCGAACGCCACCTCGCGTCCTTCAAAGAGCGGCTTCACGAACAACGCGCTGGTGGCGCGGTGCGAATAGATTTCGAAGGTCACCATCGCACCGTAGTTTGGGATCGTCGGTGGTACCTGGAGCTCCAGTGCCATGAGCAGCGCCACGATCGAGTTGTCGTGACCGGAGAACAGCGAAAACTTGTACGGGTTCTTTTCCTATAAGGTACAATAGCATAGAAGCTATCAGAACCAACCATTCATACGACTGGACTATACCAGCAACTCTAGCAGGCGCACCTCTTGGATGTCGTTCAGATGACTGTAGATCCGACGGACGCCCGAGTGGAAGCTGTTGAAGCAGAAATCGCGTTTGCCGTAGAGCGCGTGCCAGAGCCACGCGTCGAACCCGCGGATCTGCTCAAAAAGCTCGGGCGTCAGACCCTCTGGGAACGGGAGGCCGTGCTCGTTGCGGCACATCAGCACTTCTCTCACTGCAATACAGTTCACATGGTTAGCCTTCCAGTTCAGCGACTCATACTACAGCAGGCACCTTACAAAGCAAGCCTAACGTACATCCAGTCCAGGGCACACGGCGTCCTGCTTCGACGCCAACGATTTCGCGCACAATTCTCCCCGCCTCCGCGAGCCCCTTTGGCGCATTGCGCTTGAGATCGTCCGCCAGCAGAACCGCCAGGTCGCTGTAGATCTCATACGAGTGCGTCGGCGCGATGCGGTTGGTGTCATCTGCTCGGATGATAAACACCTGGTCGTCTTCATCTTGATTGTTGCTGTTGTTGCCACCGTTGTCCACAAAGTACGCCGGGAACATTCCCGAGAGCACGCTCTGCACCGAGCGGATGGTCCGGCGGATATTCGTGGACTCTACGTATACGTCCTGCGTCGGGTCGATCTTGTCGAGAAACGCCGCGTACTTGGTGCGCAACTTGGCGCCTTTCGCGCGCATCTCCGTGACGCCCTTTGCTGTCAGTTGGCCGCATGGCCATCGACCGCCGTGACGCGGCGAAAGCGGCGGCTCGCTCGGGCGCTGCGCGTTCACGACGCGCGTGCCGCGGTTGAGCGTCGAGATGTCGTCCAGGTCGGCGAGCCGCGAGATCCAGAACTGCGTCTCCGCGGCGTCCATGCCCAGCTTCGAGCCCACTTTGCGCGTGATCGGCGACCGGTCGCCGTGACGGAAGAGCACGAACACGTGCAGCAGCTCCAACTCGCGCTCGTCCGGCACGCCGTCGCGCTTGTGCGCCTGCTGTTGCTCAGGCCCAGCCATCATGTAGCGGAATGGCTCGACACGCGCGGCGCTGCGCCTACTTCCCTCTGGAGTGGTGAGCTGAGCTAGCTTCTCGTGCTCGTTGATGATACGCATACACGTTTTTTGACTCAGATGGACTCAGAAGTCCAGAGGTACAACAAGAACTCGATTGGCTAAAATTCATCAGCCTGTATAAATGCAATAACTCCTTGCTACCTTCATAAAATGAAGTCTAAGTAATAAAGAGGTACTCCCTCAATTCATACAAAAAGCAAGTCAAAGGGGAATCACCTATCTACAACAAAATTTAACCTTCTGTACCTGATTTTACCCTACAGCTATGACCTATCGAGGAGGGGGGCTTCGCTTCCCGATCTTCTGGTATCGGCCACGTTGCAGCATTTCAAAGCAGTTTAAAGCAACAGGAAGCAGATCGATCGATAGGAATGGCTCGCGGTCGCTCGATGGGCGTGCTGCGCGCGGCGCTCGTGCTGCTGGTGGCGGTGTTCGTGTGTACCGGCAGCCTCTCGGACGCTAAGAAGAGCAAGAAGAACGCGGTCTCCGGCAACGAGAAGGTCGCGGAGCTCAACGGCCGCGTGCGCGACGGCGTCGTGCCGCTCACCACGGAGCTCTTCGAGAAGTACGTGCTGCGGCCAGACCGCCCGTACCACCTCTTCCTGCTCTTCACGGCCACGGCCGACAAGTACGCCTGCGATGTGTGCAAGTAAGTGTCGCTGAGACCCCCTCGGTACTATCATGTGTGATTGATCAATCGGAGCGAGCGAGTGGAAGTGGAGTGGTGTGTGGCGAACTGACTTGTTTTGATCCTGTGCGTAACAAACCACAGGCAGGTGGCGCCAGAGTTCCTGGTACTCGGCGAGTCGTACACGACCGCGAAGCAGGTGAAAGTGGACACGCGCGACGGCATGGACATCTTCTATGGCGTCGTGGATTTCGATGTCAACCAGGCAGTCTTTGGCATTGTACGTCCGTGTTGCTGCTGTTGAACTAGTGCAGGGGGCTGTTGTGGGGAGGTGTATTAACACGTTCATGTGTGCGTATTTATCATGTATAACAAACAGTACGGCTTCACATCGGCGCCGCACATTGTGTACGTCGCGCCGGACCGCTCGGACGACACGGGCAAGAAGTCGCCCACGAAGGTCAAAGTGGAGGACGCGAACCTCTACAACGTCTACTCGGGCGGCAAGAAGGCGGAGAACATCAACGCGTTCGTCAAGCAGAAGACCGGCTTCGATGTACGTCTGTCTGTAATTGCTATTGTATTACCTCGTTCCATGTATCACCTTATGCACTGACCACCTTTGTTTTCCTAATGGCACGTGCCCAACAGTTTGTGATCCAGCGCTCCAAGGCGTTCCTCTATGCGCTCGTCGCAGCGGCGCTCGTGGTATTTGCGGTCGCGGCGAAGATCGTTCTTTCAAACTTGGACAAGCTCCTCGTCAAGTTGCGACGAAAGCGTCTATGGATGACCGTGTCCCTGGTAAGACTTGTCTTCTTCCTAGAGCTGCACTTGAATGTGGATTAGATTATGTACCTGACTTGTCATTATTTTATTATGCAGCTCTTCTACGGACTGTCGGTGTCGGGCATGGTCTACTGCATCATCCGCGAGCCGCCAGCGTACACGACGGAGCGCAACGGCAAGATCAAGTTCTTCCATCCGCAGGGGCGCTCGCAGTTTGTGGTCGAGGGGCTCATCATCGGCGCGTACGACGTCGCGGCCGCGGGTTTCATGATCCTGCTCTCGCAGTGGGCGATCTACCTGCAGCGCCCCGTGCTGCGCTACGCGGCGATCGCGATCTGCGCGCTCGGGTTTGTGTTTATGTACCGCGAGATGATCGCGTGCTACACATTCAAGAACCGCTGGTACACTGGCTGGATGGGCTTCTAAGTCTGTCTGTCTGTCTGCCCAGCAAGCAAGTGAGCAGGCGGGGTAGTTCATTCCGTTTTGAAGGCGAAAGAGGAACCAATTGCCATGCTGGTGAGATGCGAAGAAGTGCGAACCAGGTGGGGGGATCCCAAGTACAAGGGTTGCAGTCAGTCGGTAGGTGAGGTGGTGGCTTTTTTGTCAGCATAAGCCAATGCCAAATGTGAAAAGCGTAATGCAATACGAATACTGACTGGGTTTGCAAGAAGAGAAGAGAAGATCCGATGGCTATGTTGTGCTGTGCTTTCATTTGCTTTGGTTGTGGGTTTCTTTATCAGTATGTAATCGCTTTCGCTGCGTCTGAAACAGTAGTGTCGGCCATTTGCTTTCTCCAAGTGCCTTGATGAACGATTGGGAATCAAGAAAACATGTTGAGCGTCAAGTACATACCTTCAAAGGGCCAGAGAGGCTCTCTCAGTGGTGCTATGTCGGGTTCACACGCCACGATTTACACGATGAGTAAATGAAAAATGGTGTTCTCTTTCATTCCCTTCCCCTTGAGGAACCTAGTTACCTGCTCATCCAAAACGAGTGATCTGCTGGTGATCTCTTTTTGTGTGTATCTCAAGTGTTTACGTGGCCTTGGGCACGCGCAGGGGCTTGTCGAGCGAGATGTTCTGCAGGCGCACGGCGCCGAGAATGTTCTCCGGGAGTTCTTCCTCCGACTGCGACTCGAGCAGGAACGCCATGTCAACCACGAGCGACTTGGTCACGCCCTGCACCATGCCCACGACCGTGTTTGCGACCGAGTTGGACGAGATGTCAATGTCCACTTCAAAGTAGTTCTCGCCCTTGTGGTATGGACACTTGAGCTTGTTGCCCAGCAGCGTGGGCTTGGAGCCCACCGACTGCTTGATGATGAAGCTTCCTTCCACGACCGTCGGGATGAGCTTGAAGCGCGAATTGCGGAACTGGTCGTCGCCGTCGATGAAGTCGTTCAGCAGCTCCGAGAACGGCGAGCCATCTTCAAAGATGTTGTCCTTCGCCGGCTGGAAGTAGAACACCATGCACACGTTCTCCGCGCCGGGGATGATCATGTTGATCACAAACGTAAACTTGGTCGACGTGCGGCCGATGCTGCCATTGCGAGACGACACATGGTACCGGTCGCTCGCGCTCTCGAACGAGAGCAAGTCGACACCCACCAAGTGGAACTTGGACTCGGCCGACGGCATCTTCTTCTTGTCGATCAGGTAGTTTGAGCCGCGCACCTGGAACACCGACGCGTCGGGCTCCGACCACATCTTCTCCGGAAGACTCGTCTTGAGCTTCGTGACGCCGACCACGACGCCTGACGCGTCGACGCTGACTGTGTTCACCGCATCCGAGCCATTCCCGCCAGCGCCCTCCTGACCTTCCGACACGACCGAGCCATCTGCACCAGTCGCCGCGACGGTGACGTTCGGTGTGATGAAGTCGACGCTGCTCAGTTCGTCGCGGATGCCCACGACACTTCGCAGCATGGGCATCACCAAGTCCACGTCCATACCGAGCTGGTGGTAGATTCTCGACCAACCACCCGGGTCGTAGCGGAGCACGTACGTGACGTGCGAGCGGATCGCGCCGCTCGGCACTTTCTGCGGCGCGATCACAAACCCGCCGCCCAGCAGCGTCGCGCGCACGTAGTTGTGGCGCACGCGGCACTCTGGGTGCTCGATGCTCTGGTACATGACAAAGTACGAGCCGTCTTCTTCGCGGCGCCAGTAGCGCATGAGCACGAGGTCGCGTGGCTTCTGCCAGAGCGGCCAGAGGTATGTCGGACGTTGCGTGATGTACACAATGTCGGCGTGGTCGTCCATTTCCTGGATCACTTTCATCGTCGCGATCGACGGGTCCCAGCGCTGGTACCGCTTCGGGTTCATGAGCAGCCGAAACACTTCCGTGGGTGAGCCGTTCACGACCTGCGAGACACGGAACGACGGGATCTCGATCGCGTGCGACGGCGTGATCGCCACGCAGCACACGGCGATCGCCGCCGCCGCCGTCGTGAAGCAAAAGAGCATGTTGTGCACGAAGGAGTACATGATGCTGAACGTGAGGATCGCGCTGATCAGCGACGAGAAGATGAGTCCATTCGTCGTGTTCGCGTGCTGCGCGTAGAGCGACGCCGCGACGTTCGGTCCCAGCGGACACTCCTGCATGATGCGCAGTCCTTCTTCCACGCGCGCGAGCCACCATCCTTGCTCAGCCTTGACGTTGTCCGCGTCCAGATTGAATAGCGAGACCGTGTCTTCGTCCGCCTTGAGCAGTCGTGGCACCGAGTACTGCGTCGGGTAGATCGCGGCGTCAGTCTTCATCTTGCGCTGGTGCAGCACGAGCTCCCGCAGCGAGCGCACGGCGTTCTCGATCGCCTTCTTCCACTCGCGCGCGTTCTCTTCGGTCTTGGCGCCGAGGTCCAGAAACCGATCTTTCTTGTACGACTTCTCGCCCGCTTCAACGGCGAACGTGATGCGGAACATCCACACCGGACCTGCAAAACAAGCCATCCAATCGATACAAAAAAAACACCATGTTAGTAAACGTCATAAACGATGCAGAGTCATCAGTGCGATACGTAGTATCGGGTGATTCATTACCGTGATGACGGTGCTTCTCCTCCGAGTTGAAGACGTTGCTGACGAGGCAGCCATCCGTGAGCACATACGTGCCGCGCGGCGCCGGGTCTCCGCGCTTACGGTAATACCGCATCTGGTTCCCATCGAGCACGAAATAGCGCTCGACTATACAAGAAAAAAAAACACGTCCATACACGCACATGATGTGCACGTGACGCATTCCACCCAGGTCAGTCAGTCACTCAGTCACTCGCAGCATTAGGATGGCAACAGCATATGTGTGTGCATCCAGAGCGCATGTCAAGGAGGATAAATGCACGTACGCCAGATGAGGTTCATGTGGTCACGGCGCTTGGTGAGCCAGCCCTCCATGGTCGCCGCGTGCTGCTGCTCTTGAAGCTGCTAGTGAGCGCGGGCGATGCCGTGCGGGGGCTCGTGTGGTGGCAGTGCTGCTCCTGCTGCTGCGGCGGCGGCGGTTGTGGCGCTGAAGAGCGAGCGCGCGATCGGAAAAAAAGGAAATCCGGATTGCGCCGCTGGCTTACTCGCGCAGTGGCAGCAGTAGCAGAGGGGGTGTCGCTTTCTGTCTGGCAACACCTGGAGTGTCACATCGTGACCGAAAAATACTGCTAAAAATAGCATGCAGTATCAAATAATGAGTAGAAATGAGCTAGATATGCATAAAATTCTATTAAGAGGCATCTTAATGTGTATTTAGTACAGCATGTACTGTAAATAGACTATTGATTATAAATGGGCACGCAGCGCGCTTGCATACGCCAGCCTGAACATAGCCTGTTTAATGCGGATTTTCGATCCTGGAAAGCCAGCACACACATGCGCATTTCTCACTCTTTGATTAGTCGATTTCCATGCTCTCGCCATGCAGCTGCTTGTTTACATGCGAGATGGATGAATGTATAGCTATGGAGGGATAGACGAATGGACGCTTGGAGAGCTCCACCATGCAGAAAGATCTCTTCTCAGACTCCCTTAGGACAGAATGACTGAATGGCTCGGCAGGTGAGGTCCAGTGGGAATGAACAAAGTCCTCTGCAAGGAAACGGTTTGCGAATAAAGATTTTAAAGGTGCTATTCCGCCATTCCTACCTTTGCACTTGATAAACTAACTGCTACTGTACCTATTTGATCCTAACTAATCATGTGCCATGAACCAGCAACCACTCCAAGAGCTCTCTCTCTCTCCTTCACACTTACTCCTGCGGCAGCACCAGTGGTTGTTGGCTGATTTCCCACTCTTCAGCCTCCTCTTCTCCATCTGGAGCTGACGCGACCTTGAGGAAGTTGGCGTGGTCCCAGACGGCGTCTCCGAGCGCCACTTGGCTCCACAACTTGCTCACGAGGCTGGCGTTGTACAGATCCGCGTTGGTCAGGAAGTGGAAGATCTTGGCACTCACGGCGTTTTTCACAGGCGGCAACTCGCCTCCAAAGAGCGGATACAGGAACACGCGGTCGCTGGTTCTGGATGCCGACGACGGTGTCAACAGATCCACACGCTGCAGCTGTTGCTGCTGCTTCTCGACCGAACTCCTGACGGATTTCGACTGCGAGTATGGCGATTTGCCATTTCCTCCGCCTCTCACCACTGCAGATGCTGCTTGGGGAGTGCTCTCCGATATTGGCGAGACCGACGACAGCTTCTGGCGCTTAGGACCACTCACCGTTGGCGTCATGAAGGCAGCCGACGCAGAGTCCGGAGTGGACACCGGGGGCTTCAGTCGGAAACTCAATCCGCTCGGCTTGCTCGCGCTCAGTTGCCTGCCTGGAGTATTGACAGCGTGCACGGTGGTGTTCGCTCGCAGCTGAGACCGGAACCGCTCGTTGCGCTCGCGTTCTCGACGAGGCGAGACCTCAAATGGAGACGAGAAGTTCTTTGTCCACGTCTCCCTATCGATGCGGAGACGGTGGCGCACATTATGCAGCACTGGGGAGACAAACGAATCCTCCACATCATTGAGCAGACGTGAGGGAGTCGCGCTCGCAGACAAGGCGCCACTGGAGGCGTGACTGGCGCAAGGGGCTTGGTTTTTGCAATCCTAGTGATGGACAAACAATAAATACGACAGAATTAGCTTGGATGCATGATTTCAAGGAGAGTACCATGAACAAAGCAGCCAGAACTTACGATGCATCGGCAATTGTCGCCACAAGGGACACCGGCTTGGAAGCACTCGCAGTACTTCTTCTGACAGGCAGACTTCTTGCAGTGGCAGCCGTGCTTGTGCATCTTCTTGAGATCAGCTCCGGTGCTGCGCTGGCCAAAGCCAAGTTTGCCAGCGCCGATTGGAGTCGCAAACGTGCCAGCACCAACAGTTGGAGTTCCAGTCAGCACACGCGCTCCACCGGGCGTCAGCATTCCTGGTCCTGCTGGAAGCACTGTTGTCGACTCGATCTTTGGCTTGAAAGCGTTCGGATTCTTCTCCAAACGAGCTGCAATAGCCTGTTGGCGAATCGCCTCCATCGCAGGGGTGTTGGCGCAGCCCTGGCAATTGCAGTTCTCATCGCAGTATCCGCCGCTCGCGAAACACTCGCAGTACCTGTTCGGATTTCATGGATACACACACTGTCAGAATTCGAATGAAAAGAAATCTACCAGTCTTCGAAAATGTCCAACAACTTACAGCTTCAGGCACTTGGACTTCTTGCAGTTGCACGGCGCTTTCTTTGGCATCCCTGGTGTCGCCAACGCGACATTATCGTGAGCACCTGCTGCTCGGTTCGCTGGGGCCGGAGTCGTCATTCCAGCTTCGTCCATTGGAGAGATCGCGCTTCCAGGTGCCTGCGATGCTTTCACGCCAGCGTGTCCAGGAGTCTTCATCGGAGTCTCTGGGAGTAGTTGCTTGATTCCAATTGGTGTTTCGAAAGCGATCGGCAACGCTGACGAAATGCTCACAGAGTGCCGCAACGGGGTCTGTTTCAGCCTCGACGTACCTGATCCGAGAGATGACGTCAGTGGGGTAGATCCAGAGCCTGCTGCTGCTGCTGCTGAAGACAAACCCGATGGTGGAACTGATTTCGACTTCTTCCAGTTTGACGACGGCGTCATCACAAGCGCTGACGAAACTGGCGTTGACGTGTTCAGTGAGTGTTGTGATGATGACGGCGTTGAATTCGCCTGGGTCGGCAGTACAGAATACGAAGCACTTTGCTCCGTTTTTCGTGGAGTGGTAGCCAAAGTCATCGCCTGACGAGAAGCAACCTCTTGACGCGGGATTCGGCCATTCCACGGGTGATGTGGAGATCGAGATGGAGACGATTTGAGAGGTGTCTGCAACAATTTCCGCTGAACTGGAGCAACCTCATCGTTGAAGAGGCTTCGCTTCTCGTCCAGCTTTCGCTTGCGATTTTTCTTTCTCCTGTGAGAAAGAAAGAAAATAAAGATGTCAGTATCACAACTTCAAATAACTCATGTGTCTTTTCAGCAATGCAAGCATCAAGGGAGATTTACAGGCTGTTGTTGATCGCTTCGATTTCGCGCTTGGAATGCGAAAGCGTCGAGGGCTCCAACGGGACGTGGAGCTTCATCTTCATGATGCTGTGAGTCCCGATCTTCGATCGCTCATCTTTTCCAGGTGTCGCGCTTGTTGATGCCTGGATGTTTGGAAACGATTCGCTGAGAATCGAAGAAGATCCAGACCCTGACGATCGAGATGATCCTGAAGAGTAGTTTGAGATCGACGCTCTTCGAAACATCAGGGTCTTTGGAGTCAGGGTAGAAGAGGAAGGAGATCGTCTAGAAAAACTGAATGACGCCTTTCTCATCTTCCCAATCACTTCCGCCGATCCTTCATCATCCAGCTTTGGCATTGGAAATGGAGGAATCCTGTTCCGTACAATAGAAACAATCACACAAGAACGTCAGTACTTGCAAATAAGACCAAGCACCAGAGATGAAAGATCACGTACAGTCGCGGTAGCTCATACGATTCCATCGACACCAGTGGTGAGAGCCGAACAGACAGGAAACTGGATTCAAATTCTTCCGGGTGTACCAATGGCGAGAGCGAGTTCGCGAACGAGAAGAACGAATCCTGTTCACCACTCGCACCAGTCAACCCACTCGGTGCACTTTTGTACAGGTCGTCCGCATCAATGGAGCTCTCTGCGTCACTGGCATCGTCGCCGTCTCCCACACCACGCTCTCGGTCGAAGTCCTCTTTCAGCCGCCTGGACAGCATCTGGATTCGGGATGGAGGAGATGGCGTGTTACCAAACAGAGTTGATCTCGGCCACGGCGAAAGCAGACTCTCGGAGCACGTCAGACTCATCATGTCCAGCATCTGCGGGATCTCCTCTTTTACCGATGCACTCGTGGTTTTCCGCGCTGGCGTTTGCAGTTTGAAATCCGCGTCATCGCCAGCGTCGTCGAGCTCAATAATCTCTTCTTTAATCCCCACGCCGCCTTCGATTGCTGTCGCCTCGCTCATACTTCCACGTGATGATGACACTGACAATCTCGCCTCGAGCTCCTGCTTCTCCTCGCTCTCTGCTAAGGAATGACGACGATGTGCATTCTTTTTCGCCTGCCTTTTCTTGGCACCAGTGGCATTGAATGGAGATCGGAAAAATCGAGATGGGGACGATGACGCGCTTGCAATGCGACGCGTTGGAGGCGATGATGCCATGGTCATCTTGGAAAAACCGGGAGATGGCGTAAATAAACTGAATGGTGCAGGGTCTAACGCATGAACAAGCAACCATAAGATAACTGAGTGAGTACAATCAACTCAAGGGAAGTTCATATCCTCTTCACTACGATGACCAAGTGCCACGAAAGCAAAACGCACCTGCGTGACCGAAGCTGAGAAAGTCGAACACGCTGCCTTGCGGAGACGCGTCTCCAGAGATGACACTGAACGCATCCGCATCCGCCTCGGGAGTTCTCGCTCCTGCTTCAAAGCCAGTCATGCGCACGGGTGTTGACACGCTGCTGCTGCTACTGTGGGTCTCGGATTCGCTCTTTCTCTCTTCGTTGACGCCGCCTTGCTGAGTATCTTCCTCGCTCTCGGGTTCAAATGCTCCGCTGGCTGCTGTGCTGCTCTCAGTAAACGCCTCTTCGCCGGAGCTAATGCGTCGTCGCGTTCGTCGCGAGGTGGTTCTCGTTGCTGGGCGTGGAGAAGCCGTTCGCTCTGGCGCTAAAACGCGCTTCGCTGTTCTTGCTCGGGTTTCGCTCATGATGGATAATGTACGTCGCCGCTGTGTCGCGTGGGTTGGTATCGGATTGAGGACGGGCTCCTCCTGGTTGCTGAGCACCGTGTCTGGTCACCTGCCGCTCTTATAATGTACTTGTACGTGTTGTGCGCAATGAAGTGCGTTCGTCGTGTCACTGTTGCTGGGTGCACAAATGCGTCTGTTGATTGCCGTTGATTAGAAAGAAGACAAAGCGCGCGCGGGTCGGTCCGTCTTCGAGGTGTCACGTGTGTCCTGCTGCTGCTGCTGCTGAAGCGCGCGTGGATCTGCCTGCTGCAGCAATGCGAAATACACCACCACGAGAAAAAAAGGCGCCCCTTTTAAATCTCCCCGCCAAAAAGCAAAAAGTGATTTGAGAAAAATGGCGCGAAACCTTTTTGGCCAATTATATCGGTTGGCGCGCAAAGGTTCCGCCAATCAGAGGCAAGAAGAATGCCAAAAGTCAGTTCCCGCCTTTTTTTCCAGGAAGGGAGGGAAGGGTGATGGACCGTCCATCATCCGACGGTGGCAAAGATGGCAGAGGATTGATTGGGCTGGCACGGTGGCCGACCAGCGCTTGCTTGTTGCGTCCTGGACGACAGGCGAACTGGACCCATAAGCTGCATGGGTTCACATGCCCATGCGTGCATGGCTTATGCGTGCATGCGCGATGGTGTATTGATGCATTGCACAATAGCGATTTCGTGACAGAGTGATGCACCTCTCCCTATCTGCTCGCTTGCTGGACACCTTTATGCACATGGCGGCGCCATCGAGGAGTAATCACGCGAAGTCGCAACGGGAACGTAGTGACCAACGCGGCATAAATATGATTGATTACGACTAACTTAGTATGGTACATTATCATAAAGTGTTGTGGTCTCCGCTGAGTTTTCTTACGTGGGTGATATTGAGCTACCTGCGTCGTGGTTTCGTCGAACATCGTGTACCGCTCGCCAGCTTTGATCTTGCGCTTGTTGGTTTGGAGAGAACAGTCCCTGTGTGCTTCGGTACTTCTCTGTGTGTTGCTACGACTTTGAATCCCACGATGAAGTCCAGAGTTGATAGACTTCTCCCCAGTTCTACCCGTGGATCTTGTCTAACACACACACACCCGAGTATATAGATGCTCTTGTTGATCTTGCTCTTCTTCCACGTACGCGCGCCATGTTGCTCATCTGGATGCCGCTCATGCCCGATTTCGAGTCGTCCGGGCCCGACGAGAACTTGACCAAGCACTCGCGCACGACCGCGTTCATATCCGTGAACTGCTGGCACACAGAGTCGCCAGTGGTCGTGTACATGCCCTTCTGTGGTGGTACCACGCACTCGTGCGAGTTGACAGTTGATATTGGTTCCCGATCACCACACTCGAAGGCATGTTTTACGTTCATCTCGAAGCTTCACCAACATTAGAAGCCAGGTGATCACGCTCGAAGGCCGCGTCTCCTCTCATCTGGAGGTTGGAAGAGCGTTGGAGAAAGATGTGTGCTGTTCGAAATGTCTTCATTCTAATCCGTCCTCACATCGTGGATTTGCCGTACTCTTCTCTCTCCATGCTCATCCGCAGTCGACGCGATGCATCACGGCAGTGCCCGGCTGGAAACTCGCAGACTGGGAATTGAAGCCTTCCCTAACTGTCTCCGCAGCAATTTACCATTTCTTGTTGTATATTAGACATTTTCACTCATCGGTTGCTACAGTTTTCATTTGTGCGGCTACAGCATAGTTGCAGGTTGAACATCCATACCACACACGTTAGCATCTCAATCAGAGAAAGTTGCAAGTGAAGCAAAAGGATTTTCTTACCTTCGGCTTCAGTCTCAGAGTTATCTTGATGAATCTCGACGAATAGTCGTAGCGGACTCGATGCACCACGGTGAGCAAACGATACTGATCACGCAGAGATTCCTTCTAAAGGGCAAGAAAGAGAAATCCATTAGCTTACTACCGAAGAAAAAATATTCAAAGTAACAGCACGACGCGCGATCCAGTCGCACCAAACAACACAAACAAACAGCATATCCTCACCACCATACAGTATATACGGAATTCAGATAACACGCAGTACATGCATAAGGCAAACCCAAAACGCAGGCACCATTCGCTAACTAAGCACATCACCAACTGCAAAAGCACAGTCTGGTAGCAGCAAATCGCATCAACTCAAGGCGTTCGTCCGGGGTGTAGTTTTACCTTCTAGAGAGGATAGTTCTTACAGTCAGGTGGTATCTTGGTCACTGGGTTGCCTTCAATTAACCGTTCCATCGCCAAGAAGACGCCTTCGCACAGCGTCGCATCGCTGACCATCGCCCTAAAACATAAGGAGCAAGAGTTTGACAGAGTCCACACAAGTTAGAAGAGTAGAATGTGAAATAAAGCAACCAAAAACGTGTCTCTTCTTCCTACCAAATACTTGATCCACAGGATGTCGTTCGTGGTCACACACTTATTTCGCATGCGATTCCTGCTTGATCTTTGGCTTCACATCAGGACGACTGCTTGGTTTTCGCTCACTCTTGTGGTCGTTTCGGTCTCGAGAGAAGCTCGAGCTTTTCTGGTCGCCGCGTGAATAGTAACTGGAAGTTCGATCTCGGCTGTGACTGTGGCTGCGGCTTGGACTCCGACTCTGGCTTCTACCTCCACTTTCATTTCTTTTTCGCTTCCTAGAATTTGACGAGCTGGAAGTGCGCGGACTAGAGCTGTAGCTGCGATGAGGGCGGTCCTGTTCTCGTTCTTTGTCGTAGTCACGGTTTCGGCTTCGATGTTGATTGTCGTTTCTTCGAGGCGATCTCTCACGGCGCCGATCGCGCTCGTCACGACCTCTGCCACGCTGCATTCCGCTATCGTTTCTCGAGCTTCCAGATCGGTCATCTCGCCCACTCGGACTCCTACCATTCCGCGACCAGTTGCGGTCGCGATTGCGATCATCGTATCTGTTGTTTCGGTTCTCCTCCTTCACGGCACCTCCCTTTCCTTCATGATCTCTCCCTCGCTGGTTGGATCCACGAGAGTACGATGGTCTTGAATCATAGTTTCCTCGCCCGGCGTTGTTTCTCCCACCCCCGATGTTCGTAACAATGATCTCCTTCGATTCGTTCACTCCTTTCTTCGTAAACTCCGATTCTACTTGGATCAAAGACGAGTCAATTCGGAGACCGCCTTGCTGGGGTTGAAAGACTTCCTTTGCAGTCCATGGTCCGTTTCCGCCTGCCGAACCAGATGTACTCAACAGGATCTCGAAATTAATTCGTTGTCCTTTTTTCCACTCCATCAACGCACGGTATTCTTTCAACACCTCCTCTGCACAGTGAAACGATGGTATCACAGCATAGCAAACCGTCAGTATGCTATCACCACTTCACGCCTTGAAAATAATGGGAGAGCAAACGTACTCGCTAAACGCTCCGTAAGAACCCCTCCTTTCGAGTCTTCGATGCACCATTTGAAGCTGAATATCCGGTCATTGTTGCGGCAAGCAATGTACGCAGCAGCCTCAGCCAGGAAGTGGGGAGAAATTGATAGACACACTGGAAGCCAGAACCTGAGCATCGAGACAAAGAATTGGTTAGCCCCGTGAAGCTCACATCACAAAGTAAAAAAAAGAAATGCGAACGTACAGATCTTCCAACACAGTGTGCGAATCGTTCATAACATCTCGGCGAACTACAACAACAACAAAAACAACACATCAATCATCAGATCATCTTCCCTTCCGAATGCGAGCACGATCAGCACACGAGCACTCACATTTCTCGGGCATCTGCTCCAACGTTCGACGCAAGAAGTAGAAGGGCAGTTCAGTCGTCAAGTCGAAGTTGATGCCTTGGAGCACTTCAATCTCGTAGTACAGCAGCTGCATACGCTCCAGATCCAAAATTTCTTCATCGCCAACCATGAGCGGAGTCTCCAGAATTTCGTGCATCGTGCGCACCATGCGAAGAAGCTTCATGCGTTTGCTCGACGCCTTCGCAGACAAGAAGATGCATGCTGCTGCGACCTTGAATCGTTCTTTCGCATAAATGCCTCGGTCGAAGATTCGATGAAAGAACATCGACGCTGTGAGAGACACGTCGCGGCTCAGCGCCAGGCATTGCGACAGCACGTCGATAAATGCCACCGCAGTGTATCGCCAATGCTGCTTCAGCTCGTATTTTGTGACAAAATCGCATCGCTCGAACAGGTACGGGTAGGTGGAGCGGTTGATCTGGACTTGATGAGATGATGGAGGAGGTGGGAACTGCTGCAGTTGATCTGGTACTTCGGCAAGTCGCTCCGCTTCGCTTCGAGGAAGCCGGACGGGTCCGCGGCGAGGCTTGATTTCCCCCATGACGAGACTTTTCCAGCCTTTGATCTTTTGAGTGTAGAGCTTGAGTTCCTCCCATCGCGCCAGAGTCTGCGCATGAGCACGATCACAGAAGGTTATATGTTAGCCACTATGAAACAACCTCTTTCCCAACAAGAGCAGCAAGCACACCCAGAGACGGACCTTGAATATTCTTTTCCGACCGTCTTCGATGTTTCGCATGTCTCGAACACACGCATGGAGAATGTCGTCCACAGTTTGGAACCACTGGCGCTGGATGTTTCGCAGCTCTTCTCCCTGGAAGCTCTTTAGAAACTCGTGCAGCACGTAAAACAGCATCAGCTTTGCTTGGAATTGCCTCGCGGACTCGCAGAATGCTCGCTAAATAGAACAGACACAGCAACACAACAATCCCATCGATCAGATCGATGTTCAGAAGACACATGTTAGTAAGTTCGGTTGAAAATCAAGCAGCGGCAGTGACGCAGAACAACAACAACGGAAGACAACAAAGGAAAACTATCGATTCTTATCGTACTGCTCGCTTTTTTGTTTAAACGTACGCACGCA
This sequence comes from Globisporangium spinosum, assembly GCA_023335535.1. Lineage (NCBI taxonomy): Eukaryota > Oomycota > Peronosporomycetes > Pythiales > Pythiaceae > Globisporangium > Globisporangium spinosum. Next base: position 23,816 of record JAADVN010000131.1, read on the forward strand.
CACAGACACACCGAATGAATAGGAACATGAGGGCGGCCTTCGCTTATAACCGCTTGTGTTACAAAGAATCACAGACAGAAAACCAACACCTCGACAGAACATGCACGAGCACAGACGTACACAAACTCACAGGCACACTCATTCACACTTCTACCGTTGTTGTTGTTGCTGCTGCTGCCGAACACGATTTCATGCATACACAACATAATCATAATAATAAGTTCACCTGCTTGATTTTGATCTGGAACCGTATCGAGTGCTGCGGGTGTTCTTTCATAAACTCGGCGGTTTTCTTCACCAAATCGCGGCACGTCACGCGCGTGAGCATGTCGTCCAAGATGCGTCCAAACTCTGCGATCTCGCGCTCCCATGTTGAGTCCGAAAGCATTGTCGCGGTGTTGCGGCTGTTGTCGCCTACTACCGCCAAGACGTCGCTCAGCATCGCATCCGTGGAGGCAACGTTCCCAAGCGCTGCTGCGATCGCGCTACTGCCACCGCCGGAACTGCCAGGTGTCGACGGGTTTTCGAAAGCCACATGCGGACTAGCGCTGGCACCGCCACTACCAGTGGTCACGACTCGGTAACTGCTCTTCTGGCGGTGGTTCGCGCTGTATTGGCTGTTGTTGCTGTTGTTCCTCCTTCTCGGTGACGTTGTTGGCGCTGGTGGCGGTAAAAATGGCAACGGCGGCGCCTCGTCCTCCATGTTCACCGTCGCGTGGGAAGCGAGCGCCGTCGTAGTCTGTGGGTGCGGATGGATGTAGAGCGGCGGGATTGTCGCGTCTCCTTCGCCCTCCTGGCCCTGGTCGAGCCGGATGCGCCGCATGTCGCCGCGGCGGCCGTCGTCCATGCCTTCCTTCAGTGCTGCTTTCCTTCCCCGCACTGCACTGCTGCTGCTGCTGGTGTCTTTGGAAAGGAACGAAGGAAGGGGGGAGGGGCGCCACCCAGATGCAAAATTACAGTGAGCCACATTGCACTTCAGATTACCTTTTGAGACACAATAAGTTTCATGATTTATAAAGCGATACCGGATTGCAAACAATTAGAATCAAGGGCATGGCGACTCGGTGCGTTTTGTTCCCTGCGATGTCTGCTGCGATGCATGTGTGATGCGAGGTGCCGCTGTGTAATGCACTGAGCGAGCTAGCAAAGAGCGAGACGGTACGCGAACCAGTTGCATCCTTTCGAAGGCGAACGGACTCTACTGTGATGTTGATGTGAATGCGCTCGCGGACGTGATCTCTGGGCGTGGCTGTGTTTACGGACTTGACGGAGAGATTCTGGTGATGGCGCACAACGAAGAGTGTGAGCGAGAGCTGCGCAACGAGCACTTTGAAGAGCGCCAGAGTGAGGTAGAGCGAGCGCGCTTCAGGCCAGCGGAAGAGACGGTCTGGGACTACGGAGTTGTGCTGCGCATCAGCTCGGTTTGAGACCTCATCAGCACTAATGATGTCCAAATTCTAGATATTGCGGAACGGACCAAATACGAGCTGCAAGCGTCAGGTGCCCAAGCTCGTGCAGAGCTCGGTAGCGAAGATCTCCCGATGGTGAGAAAGTTTCCTTTTGCAGCGTGAAGAATATTGCAAGCAAGCATGAACGCGCGTGGAGTTTGATGTATTGTTTCAATTTTGAGTAGTCACAATGGGCTAGATGGGGTTGTCGACGACCGAGAGTCCATCAGAGTTGCAATAGTTGTCGCACGGTCTCCCAGTCGATCGCAACGGGGTCATCCTGTAGTAGAGTTTGCACCACTGGGATTCTGACCGGCAGCGAGGTCCCCTACGACCGCAAACACGTGTGGGACTGCGAAGACGAGTACAGAAGTCGAGGGAAATCGCGTGTGGGTAACCACCTCACACAGCGGTGGCAACACGTAGTTGGCTGGCGTCGTTCGATAGAAATACTGGTGATTAAAAACGTTCAAACGTTATTAATCTTTTCTGTCAACCGCTTCATGTTTGTCTTGAGGCTCTACATGAACGAACCAAATGTACCATTTTTCAGATCCACGTATTCTAGGTTGGTGCACTGATTAGCCCCGCCATCTCCACCCTCACCCGCATTCCATTTGTTTGCTCATGACGTCGCCTCAGTGGGAATGACGATCTGCACTTGACTCCAGTGCGGATTGTAAGCACCTGTCGGATGAAAAGACATCGCTGGAGACTGTAGTCGTCTGATGTTGACGATGAACCTCTCTGACTTTGCTGCTGTTGGAGAGGAACAGCCAGCCACAAAAAGCTGCGAATATAGAGGAGACACCAAGAAAAGCGGACGAACAGTATTTGCAATTGGGTGCATCCCCGCATTATCTCCCTGGACACACAACCTCAACGGAAATCAGATCTTAACCCACCCACGTTGAGTGGCTATTGGTCGAGCTCTTGAGACACACGCACCAGGTTGTCGCTGGATTATCTACGATCGCACCCAGACGCACACGCTAGCTTCGCCACAGAGAGACTCAACCAGCTCATTCTCCAAGTTCTTCCCCCTCACTTAGTTACCAGCAGCAACAACTGCCCCAAAGCATCCATCATGTTGTCAGCCTCACGGAGTCTTGCTTGCATCGCGCTGATCGCAGCCTCCGTCTACAACCTGCCGGGAACTCAGGCCTCCGCTGCTGCGACTGCCGCTTGTCCGCTGAACTGCACTACCGAGTACTCCCCAGTCTGCGGCTCGGATGGAAAAACCTACGGCAACAAGTGCGAACTCGAGCGCGCGCAGTGCACAAACACGAGCCTCACGCTCAAGTCGAGTGGAGAGTGCCCATCAACCGGCACGAGCCGTCCAAGTCCGACGATCTCAAGCCCGAGTCCGAGCATGAACTCCAGCTCAAGTGGTGGGAGTGGTGCGTGCGACATTGTCGCTTGCCCCGCAATCTGGTCCCCCGTGTGCGGCTCAGACGGGAAAACCTACGGAAACGACTGCGACCTGCAACTCGCCAAGTGCACGAACAAGAGCCTGATGGTGGCTTCCAACGGCGAGTGTCCAGGCGGCTCTGTCGGTGGTAGCAGCAACGGGTCGGGAGGAGAGGACATCTCGGGATCTGTCGGAGCGCCTGCGGGCTCCTCGTCCACGACGGATCCAAACGATGCGGTCGAGACTCTAAAGCCCGAGACAACGAGCGGTGGATCTGTTTCGAGTGCCGCCTCAGCTGGCGCTCTCATTGCCGCGACGAGCGTGCTCTACCTGCTTGCGCTTGCCGAATAAACAGGTTAGGAGGCTACTGAGTACTTTCAGGCTTCTCTACTCTTTGAAAAGAATACGTCGCTCACATGAACCCAACGACAAAAGTCGATCATCTCGTGAGAGTGAACCCAAAAGCATGCTGGGGTGATGGAATGACAAAACGAGCAAACCATCACCTGCCTCGTTTGCTCAAGTCGCGTCGCTCTCGCTCATTCTTCGATTCCTACAATCGGCTCCACACAAAACCAACTTGCTCAGCGCACCGTGCAAACATGAAATCTCCAGCGTTCTCTCTAACAGGCTTGCTTTGCGTGGCTCTTATCGTCATCATCCATTTGCCAAGAGCGGAGGCCTCCAGTGCGGTGATCGGTTTCTGCGACGACTACCTCCCGTGTCCCACTGAGTACTCGCCCATGTGCGCCTCAAACGGGAGAACCTACGGCACCAACTGCAAGTTTCTGCTCACGCAATGCAAGCAACCGCTCTCCGTCGCAACGAACGACACATGCTACTCCTGCAAGACATCAGCGCAGTGTCCCAGCAAGTACGAGCCTGTGTGCGGCGCGGACAAGAGGACGTACTACAACGAGTGTCTGCTCTTCCAGGCGAGCTGCAAGAACGCCTCGCTCGCGGCTTCTGAGTTCGACCTAGACAAGTGTGTGTGCAGAGGTCCAGTCGCTGGGAGCTCCGACAGCACGCCTCTGTTGGACTGCAGCGAAAATGCCTCGTGCGCTGAGGAAGTAGCCGACCCCAGAGCCAAGTGTGCGGCTCCGACGGCAAGACTTACGCGAGCGACTGCTTGCTGGACGAAGCGGTTTGCACGAACAAGAAGCTCGAGAAGCTCCCGGACGGTAAATGCCCCAAGGGACTCTTATTGAGCTCTTCGTCGCCGTCATCTCCAACAGCAGGTGGAGACACAATCGCTGCACCAAATGCCACCAGCGACGCTTCTTTCTGTCATCCTATGATTAGTGTGCACGCGATTGTCTTCGTTGGGATTGCTGTTGCAACTACAGGGAGCTTGGTTTGAGTCTATTTTGCAGGACACACACACACTCAACGAGCTCAAAGTCTCATAATGCATTACCGTTCTCCACCGAATGCATTCCCTGCCCAACAGCAAAAATACACAACCAGTTGTCCCCCTTCGAGGCTTGCTTGGCAGCATGGAGCCCACATGCCTATATTCGAGCTGAGGACCCGAGTGAAGACGACCATTAGCCTGGAGTCGCTCGCATCCTCGCACTTTTGCAATGCTCGAAAAGGTGGATGAGTGCAAGGGGATGAATGCATCCGTCCAACCTAGAATGTGTGACTCTGCTCGCTCCAGCCAGTCATTTTATCGTTGCTGACTCCTTACGTCGAATGAATTAATCGAACGGTGAATTATTTTCCACCCGGTTTTTGATCCGTGATTTTTTTAATTTTGCTGACGTTGACGTTGAACGTGACCAGTATTGCCTTTCCAAGCCTTTCGTCGGCTCTGTCGAGTTGAGTTGTCTTGGAGGCATTTCGGAGGTTGGCACTGCCAGCTCATAGGTAGGTGTAGTGAACAGCTACTGGCTGGATGCGCTCCAGTTTTGGGTTGTAGTTCCTCAAATTTCAGTTGCGAATGGCAGGTGCATGGTTTTGCCCTGGGGGATGACCACACTGCAGGACACCATCTCCAACGTGTGGCTCAAAGCGCACAAGCGAACCCATTTGTCATTCTTTCCACCCTCCATTGCTGCCATCTGCTTTGCATTGTCCAAGTTGCCAAGAACCCCAGGACTACCAGCTCACTCAGCTTCTACTCCGTTGATTTCCCAACATTGTTGCCCCCCCCAGATGTGTGCGCCGCTACGTCTGTTTTTGATCCCATGACGGTCACTCTCCGGCGGACCGCCAGGCACCCACAATCGAATGGACGTGTGCGCTTTGTATGTGAGTTTTTCAGCGAGCTCTTGCAAGTTTCAAACAAACCAAGCAGCATCAATTAACACTTCGGAATTTGCTCTCCAGAGAATCAGCGAGAGTCCTGACCAGAAGCCCGCGAAGCCGTCGTCAAAGAGTACAAGACGAAACAAACATGAAGAAGACCTCCAAGGTACTCCTCTCAGCGGCCGCACTGGCACACACTTACGGCTGGCCTCGCCACCGGCCAGGATGGCACGAGAGCGTGCCCTGCCGTCGCGTGCGCGGGGCCGTACGACCCAGTCTGCGGCTCGAATGGACAAACGTACGACCGCGAGTGCGATCTCCATCTTGACGAATGCAGAGTCGAAGACTTGACAGTAAAGTCCCGAGGTCAGTGCTTCTTGTGCAAGACCGCCGCGTGCCCCGAAACCCTCGATCCGGCATGCGGCTCGGATGGAAACATCTACGACAACGAGTGTGCGCTCGTGCTCGCCAGGTGCAAGGGCGTGAACGTCGCGCGCGACTACTTTGGGGAGTGCGCTACCAGTTCGTCGTCGTCGTCCTCCTCGTCGGATAGACTGGTGGAGATCAACTGCGCGACGCTCTCGTGCTCGTTGCGTTCCAATGACGGCCTCGGTCCAGTTTGCGGGTCCGATGGGAAGACCTACCGAGACGACTGTGAGTTGCGCCAGGCCATGTGCACCAGTAGAGCGCTCAAGAAAGAGTACGACGGCGCGTGTCCGAATGCGACTGAAAGCAGCGAAGCGGGCTCTTCTGGTTCGTCTTCGTCCGTGGATCTCAACGCGGCTGTCGCACCTGGAGGAGTAGCTGGTAGCTTTGTGACTGGACTTCGTGGCAGTAGTGGTCGTGGTATCAGTTTGTTATGCACTCTCCTTGTAAGCGCACTCGTTTGCGTGGGATTCTAAGTTTCCTAAGGGTGCATCGCTGTGCCGAATCCATTTGTAATGCACATTTAGCAGGATGGATAATCAAACAGAAACAGAGCATCACAACTAGGATGGCTAAGCTTGGCACTCAGAGTTATAATCGCGAGAAAAGCCGCAGCACTCTCGCAATCACTGCAGTAGCGACGAGGAGGGAGCAAGCAGCACCGGTGGCGCTTGCTGTACCGCACCATTCCAGCAGATGTAGACGACGATCACCCACTTTCTCGTTCTTCTTAGCCGGCGAGAAACAGAGAGCATGCCACACCAACGACCCCAACAGCGAACGTATGATTCACACTCGCAGCACGCGTGCTCACGCCATCACTCTTGTTCGTATCCGCCGCGGGGGCGACCACGTCAGTGCTTACTCGAGACGACGACGACGACGACGAAGGAGCAGGCAGAAGGACCACGCTACTCCCGCCATCAGAACCAGATCCAGCATCGCCACTGCTGCTATTGCCACTCGGACACTCGCCGTTCGACACGCGCTTGAGCGCCGGCTTGAAGCACCTTTCGAAGTCGAGCTCGCACTCGCTCGAGTACGTTTTCTGATCCGAGCCGCACCTCGGACTTGGGCTTGGACCCACACTTGAGCTTGGGCTTGGAGACGAAGACAGCGATGCGCTATCGTCTGGACACTCATCATCGGACTTGAGCGTCAGAGTTGGAATCGTGCACTGCGCGAGCCCCAGTTCGCATTTGTTGCTGTACGTTTTGCCGTCCGAGCCGCACACCGGCGCGTAGATCTCGGCGCACGCGACGACGCCACCAGAGCAGTCCGCTGCGCTGACGCTCTCGATGACGGACGACGCGACCAGGAGCCCCAGGAGCGCAAGCGTCACTAGCGAGTGCTCCTTCAGCATTTTGTTGGACACGAGAACGAACGTGTTCTTTTGAGCGCAACTTGGCGAATGAACACACCGCATGTGGGTAGAAACCATGATTGAATCACTCTCGTTTGTCTGGGCAATATCACCTGTGAAAGATACGTATTTGATATCAGAGGAAAATGGTAAAATCTGATGACCAGCATGATCAGTTGGTTTTACGCGAACGATCTTGGTCACCCAACTCATCGAGTAAAATTCCAAGAGAACAAGACACGTTGACGAATGAAGAGGGCCATTCTAGCAGTTGTTGCAGCCATATCTATCCTAACAATGCACTAGGACCCTCCGTCAGTTGTGAGGGGTATACCTCAACGAGAAGTCTCATCATGCGCCGCAAGGTTTGCTGGAAACTGCGAAGCGATGTCAAGTTATTTAGTCCGTCGTCAACGAGCTGCGGCTGCAACACGGAAGTACTGGTAGTAACTAGCATCGAAGTACCCGCATCAGCTATAAGTTTAGCTGCGTGTTTGCAACTCTCTTCTTTGATTGGTTCTAAACATCGATAACCCCAGTGAAAGTTCACCCTGCTCTTGTTGGTCGGACCAGTTCCAGCCAAATTCGCCTTTAACCAACTACAGCACCAGTTCTTTCCTTCGTTACCTGCTATCGGAGCTGGGCTCTTTGCTTTAGAAGCAGTGCCTCGCGTCCTTGAAGCCACTAGGTGACTTTGGCTCAACCTGAACTCTCTGCGTGTTCCACCACCAATTTCCCTATGACTGCGCAATTCATTTTGGAGGTGAGCTGATTTTCCATCGATATCTTGCAACTTCGATCAATAGGACCGACCATCTACAGGTGGCATTGAAGAGAAAGAACACTGCGGTTCAAATGACTATACTTCGTATCTCTGTCTGGCAAAATCAAATCTTCTTTCTCGGTATTTTTTCATCCATACGACGATGCGTGGCTTATATCCTACTAAAAAATCAATCAAAAACATATACAGGTGTTTCCTAGAAATCAATCATACAGCGTGTCAACTTGGTCATCCGCCACTAGCTTATTAGAGCATCAGACTCGCAACAGCGCTGAGCACCGTGAGCGCTGCCACTTGAATCCCAACAGCAGCCGTCGGATTCGCAGCCGAGCCCGTCGTAGGCGCAGCAGTCGGACACGCGCTGTCCGATGCCTTCGTGAGCGTCGCG
>JAADVN010000132.1:0-31836 GCA_023335535.1 Globisporangium spinosum
AAAACGCATTTTGGCACTGATTTAAATAAGGCACCGCGATAGTGAATCTAACGAGGTGGTTCCACCAAAGCTAAAAGGCAAATGAACCTTTCTGATGGATCGGAGAGTCCCTACAAATCGCGCGCAGTTCGCGCTCAAATGCTGTTTGAAGCCTTTTGTTCTTCTTGATTTTACGGCTTGAAAATGCATCCGTGCACAGAGTACGAGACGAGCGAGTAGATGAATTCTTGAGCCAGTCCCTCCTGGATGCCTGGGCAGTTGCCGTAGCGGTGACCAGAGCAAATCGGCTCCTGAGCGCAGAAGTCGCGCGTGGCACTGACGACGCTCACTGGAGTGTTGCCGGCAGGGTTGCCAGCACAGCTGCGTGGTGGGACGATCGTGAAGTCGGGCTTCTGGTTCTCACCGACGAAAGAGCGGCAGCCGTAGACGCCGGTGTGCACCATGTCACAGAACGAGCCGAATGGCAGGCCGTCTTGCTTGGCTGGACAGTTGCCAGTCGTGATGTCTGCGGCACAGGCAACAAGGTCGATTCCATAGTGAAATCAAATGAAGTGGTGAATACTCTAGCAGCTAATACCGATTTAAAGAGAGCTGCTCAAACATAGTGAAATCAAGTGACCACACCCGAAAAGAGTGTTTGTGACCCATATCTCTTGTTTAAAAGCGCCATACGTTATTCAAGCCTAAAAGCCTCGGTGCAGATAAATGGCGGCGTCGTGCACACACAAAAACAAAGCTGTTGCCGCCCAATACGAAAGGGGGCACGAGGCGCACAGGACAGACAGACAAACGGCAGCAGCGATGGCGCGGCGCAGCGAGAACATCCAGCGGCTCATCGACGACGCGGACCAGTCCATCAGCCTGCTGGCGTCGCTCGACGGGCTCGCGGACGGCAGTGGCAGCGCCCCCACATCCCAGCCGCTCTCCGACACGGGCTTCGTTCGCCACCCGCCGCTCAGCACGGGTCTGGGCGGCTCGAGCGCGTCGCTGTCCATGAGCAGCGAGTCGTTTGACTTCAACTCGTCGGCGGCGTCGTCCGCAGTCTTTTCTGGAGGTCGTGGTGGTGGTGGTGATGGTGGCATCGGCAGTGGCGGAGCCAACTATGAAGGCGAAGACGACGAGTCCATGATGCTGATGATGTCAGCAGCGCAGGAGAGCGAACGGGACCAGCGTGGCGTCGTGGACCGCTCGGTGCGCGCCGGCTTGCTGCACGTCAAGGGCGTGTTCTCGGACCACTCGGTGGAGTTTGTGGACATCGACCCGCGCTTCACGACGATCGGCGAGATGAAGCGCGCGTTTTGCATCAAGCGCGAGAGCCGCAGGGACCTCGGCTTGGACGCGCGCGACGCCAAGATCATGTTCGACGGCCAGCTGGTCGAGGACGACTGCCTCGTGCTCGACTGCGGCATGAACTTTGATGGCGAGATCAACATCGTGAAGGCGTTCAGCGGCGGTTTCCTCTCTAGTGGTGGTGTGCGCGGTGGCGAACTAGGAATGATGAGCAGACTGAACAGCAACGCGCGCTCAGCGGACCCGAAGCTCCCGATCTCGTCCATCGCGTCGGCATATGCGCACAATCAGCACAACCAGCAGCCGGTGATGGCGATCCCGCAGTTTGAGACCGGACACGACCTCTCGGGTGGCTTTCACAGCTCGCTCTCGCGCAGTCTCGCGGCCTCCGCCACTAGCACGCAGATGCCGACTTTTAAAGCTGAGATGCTCTCGCGCCACGTTCGCCCCGAAGAAGCGAACTTCGCAGAGATCGCGTCGGACTTCTACGAACATCTCGCAAGCGTGCAGAACACGGACTTGTACTGCGAGAAGCTGCTCGGCGGGTACATCGACGTGCTGCAGACCCGACTGGAGAACCTCGAGACGTCGGCACGGGGCAGCGCAGCCGCGCATCAGCGCTTTCAAGAGGAGATCAAGGAGCTTCGCGATGAGCGGAACACGTGGCGCTTGCTCTACGAACTGCGCCAGATCTGCCACAATGAGAACGACAGCGACGAGAACGGCGATGGGAGCGACGACGCCATGATGAATGGCGCCGAGAGCGAGGAGCTCCACTTTGACATGCTGGAAGACGACGCCGTGCGCCTTCTGGAGACCCGCAACGAGAACTTCAAGATCCAGCGCGCGGTGAAGGCCTGGTTGGAGAACATCGCGTTGGAGCAGACGGTCGTGATCAGCGAGAAACGCGGCACGGCTGGCTCGCGCACGCTGAAGCTCATGAAGCGAGGCGTGCTCAACCGCGACCGACTGGTTCACTTGGACCCCGACGCCGTGCTGAGAGAGGGTGACGAGGGAATCATTGAAGACGACGCAGAGGACGAAGCCGAGCTGATGAAGAGCATCTGGCAGTTCGTGCGCGCGGGCAAGATCAGCGACGCCGTGGACCTGTGCATCCGTCTTGGGCAGTCATGGCGCGCAGCGAGTCTCTCGGGTGGCACTCCGCTCGGCGTGAGCGAGAGCAACGAGCGCAAGGACGTGGCGCTCGAGCGCTGGGGGAACCCATTCCGCGCGCTCTGGAAGTCGATGTGCTGGAAGTTCTCGGAGCACTCGTCTCAAATCGGTTTGTCTAAGGGCAGCAGCATGCTCGCGCGCCAGTATGAAGAGATCATCTACGCTGCGCTGAGCGGGAACGTGGACGTGATCGCCCAGTCGCCGCTGTGTGAGAGCTGGGAGGACCACATCTGGGCGTACCTGCAGGCGATGACCGAGCAGCAGCAGGACGAGATCCTGCACAAGCTGCTGAAGGTGAAGCTCCAGTCGTCGCAGCTCATCGTCGGCAACAACACCCACTATTTACGCCACTACGCGAGTCTGCTCGAGAAGACCAAGTACCTGAAGCGGTACCAGGCGAACCTGGACACGCTGTTCGAAGAGCTCAAGGGCAGTCGCGTCGAGAACGTACGCGTGCAGGCGAACCAGCCGCACCGCCACATCCAGGCGAAGCTCGTGACGGCCAAGGTTGAGTACATCGTGTCCAACATCCTCGACACGTTGCTGTTCAACTCGGAGGACGACTCGTACAACTGGGACTTGCTCTTGAGCGCGAAGCTGCAGGCCGACGAGATCTCGCCGCTGTTCTTGCGCTTCGCGGCGCATTTCACGCTCTTCTCGGCGTTCACCGGCGAGAAGTTCGATGAGCAGGCGGGCCACATGATCCTGAAGATGTATATTCGTCATTTGGTGAAGCACCGCCAGCTGCAGCTCGTGCCCGTGTACGCATCGCGACTGCCGTACACCGGCGCCGTGGAGATCTACGTGCAGGTGTTGGCGACCGTGGACGACAGTCTCGAGCGCGAGCTGATCGTGAAGCGCATCCTCCAGTACTCGAGCATGGAGGTGCTGTCGACGGTGCTCCAGATCGCGGTGGACCGCATGTGCGATGAGTACCGTCTGATCGCGCAAGAGCAGAAGCAGACACAGACAACAGCTGGTAGCATGACGTCGCTGATCGACGTGAAGCGCATGCGTACCATCGAGTACCTCTGCTTCTACAGCGAGCACCGTGTAGAGGCACTCTTTCGCGCGAACATCCTCGCGCGCCAGTTTGTGCGCGAGGGCAAGTTCAGTGCGCTGACCGAGCTGTTCGCCGAGCATGTTCCCGAGGACTCGATCGGCATGATCGACCTGCACCGCGGCATTCAGGCGAGGGACGACCGGGAGATCGACCTGTCGGTCCGCGAGATGCTCTGCTGGAAGGCGTACATTTCTGCGTGCAGCCAGTACGACTCGTGGCGGAATTGCATCGGCAGCTTTGGTGTCGGTGCTGGAGCGCCGTCGTTGTCGCTGTACAGCGAAGAGAAGGATTTCCTGACCGAGCTGATGTACCACGTATCGCGCGCCACTTCGGGACTCCTGGAGGCGCTACACTTTGAGAACGGCTGGATGGCGCAGTGTCTAGCGAGCGAGGAGGATGAGGCCGCGCTCCGACAGCGCTGCCTGCCGCTGCTGGTGTTCCACCTGCACTACCTGCAGCTCGAATCTGCGCGCGTGATCATGTGTCTGCGGTTCTATCCCGAGGATGCGAAGGTGGAGCTGGCGCGACCGCTCCTGGAGAAGTCGCTGCAGGTCGCGGACGTGGTCGCGGACGAGCACTACGGCGTGTACAAGGCGCTTTCGCAGGCCGAGTGCCGCGACCTGCTGCACGGCTTCCGCGAGAGCTCTATCGCGCTGCTGTTCACAGAGAAAGAGGACTTGACCACGACAAGCAAGGCGCAGCAGCAGAGTTAGGGAGCAAGCCGAAAATGGCAAGGTGGTGAAGGTTTTTTGCCTCGTCACAATACAAAATACAGGTTTGATTTTTCTTTCTTTAACACACACACTTTCAAAATGGTTGACTGGTACCACAATCACTGAGGAGGGCCAGCAGCTTTGCTGAAGCCCCCGCTGCAGTCCAACGCACCGACGATGTACTCCTGGAAGAGTAGCTCAGCCGAGTTGTCCTTGATCTTGTCCGTCAGCATTCGCTGCGAAACACACCACCGGTGCGGGTAGTGGCTTGGTCCCGAGTGAGCTTGGCACTTGGTCCAGTCCCACGCGTGGCAGTTCAGGTGGTCACCGTTGTTCTTCTTGAGCAGGTGGACGCTCTCGATGCCGAACGGAGAGCGCGACTCGACCCGCACGTCAAAGCCGCCGCTGTCGAGTCTCGCGCGACCATCCGGGGCGAAATACGGACGGTGCTGAAGCTGAGGTTGTTGGTACTGCGCTCTCATGAAATCCGTCGAGACGTGATGGCCGACAATGTCCGTGAGCGTCGAGTTCGTAAACACCCCAGCGAGGTCCTGGATTGCGCTCCCGCGTGGCGCCACGAAGAAGCGCAGGTTGTCGCCACTGAACGCACCCATCCACGAGCTGCAGCGCGTCGTCGTGTGGAAGCAAACGCCGTTGACAATCGCGACGATCGACGGCTGCCCATTCCCAAATGATGCTGTCGTGTGCAGCACGTGGTAACTCACGTCAACCTGCAGCAGCTGCTCCTCTTGGGTCAGTGGGAAGCATGTCACCTCCATGCCATCAAACTGGCTCAAGCCGTACAGGCGATTGACGATCTCGTCGAAAGCCTGGAAGCTGTCGAACGACTGGACAAACGTCACCTGGCTACCTTGAGTCGCGACGAGGATGCCTAATGGCGGGAGTCTTGAGTGGGCAGACGCCAGTCCCAGGGGCGTTGGGGACGCGATGCTCATGAACGAGAAGCTCTCGAGAGCTGCCTCTGGTACTTTGGCTGCTTGTCTTTGCTGACTCTCAGGATATCCATGATCACTACTTTGAAATGTTTGTTCTGGGCAGTATAATGCGCCAATCGAGCCAACGAAGCGATCACCACGAGTTCCATAAAAGCCGCAAATCTGAAACCCAAATGGAGCGGCAATAGCAATCGTATCCGTTCCACCGACGCCACCAAACCACGGACTCGTGCGGAGAGTCGTCACGAACCGGATCGCGTCGACCCAGTGGCCGCTTTTCGCCTCCATGCGCACGACTTTCTCGCCTGCGACGAGCTGAAAAACGTGCTCATGGGGTTCAAAAGTGGGTGTCTCCTGGTTTGTGACGCTCATCACGAGCTCTTCGCTCGACAGTACGCGCACGGATTTCACAAATTGCTCGTCGCATTCGATGGCGATCGCTGCTGGAAGTGATGAAGCGCATTGCGCAGCAAACGAATGCTGTACGCCGTCGCTCAGCGCCATTCCTGCGGCAGTAGGTGACGACGTGATACTGCCGGACTGCAGTGGCTGAGAGTACTGGTAGCTGCTGTTGGCACTGGGACTTCCTTGGAAAGTCGAAACCACTTGGCTGCAAAACGCGCCGAGCGTACCGACGTAGTTGTCGCCAAGCGTACCAAAGAAGCCGTGGATCTTGCATCCGTCCGCAGGTTTCAGCACTTCGAGCACGCCGCCAAAGCCCCCATACCACCGAGAGGTGCGCTTGTTGGTGTGGATCTGGATGCCGTCAATGTACGCCATCGCGCGGACGTCCACCTGCGTGACGTACTCGCCATCCAGCAGCATGAACAGGTGCTTCCCCGCATTCGCGCACCACCTGTTGCCGTCCCAATTCGCGACTTCCTTGCGCGTAAAAGTTTGGATCTTGTTCAAAAAGCTCCCAAAATCAATGAGGATAGCGCCGAGATCATAGTGATCGTTCGCTTGACTGGTGGCGATGCACGTCGTATCGAACGCAATCTGCTGCCCGTCGTACTGTCCCATTCCGACTGGTCCGCAGACATCGTGCACCCAGCTCACAGTCGGCACGCACTTTGATTGCCTCGGTATCGTAGAGATCCACGGACAGTGCTGCAAGATGCGCGCCGAGCCAGCGTTCCAATGGGCTCCATGACGCGCTGAGACCTCGCGAACTGCCGCGAGGTTGAGCTGCAACCTCCCGTCGCCAAACTGCTGGTGGAAGCCCGGTTTCTCGCAGTGTGGGTCGATCTCGTAAGCGCACAGCAGGCGGTTCATGTCGTCAAAGCCTCGACCCATGATGCCCCTATCCGAATGGCCGAGCCCGAAAGTGTGGCCGAGTTCGTGGAGAAACGCGCCAATGCCCGTCGAGTAGTTGGCCCAGAACGTGCCCCTGTAGCAACTGTCGTCCATGAGCATCCGCGTGTCCACCTTGCTGTTGTCCAGGCAGCAAGTCGTGAGCTCTCCGAGGTGACGCGGCCACGTGTGCAGTCCGCACGAGCCAAAGACGCCCACTTTCTCACCGCCGAGCGCTGTGTGGCCCTCGGCTTTCTGGGTCGCAGGGTTGTATTTCGAGCACCCGAGGATCACCGCGTGCTTGAGCTCGAGCTCGTCGCACGTGTCCAGTCCATATGCATCAATGTCCTCGTGCACCAATTGGATGAGCTCTTGATCGTGGATCGAGCGCGCAGTCGCGTTCGTGAACCTGGAGCGCAACATGCGCACGAGTGGCAGTCCGTCGCTCGCAACCTCCATTGCGAACGTCTTGCGCGGCAGCCCCGCGTCGTGGAACATCTCAGCCGTCATCGTTTGCATGAGCAGCGCGTTGAAGCGGATCTTGTCGATCGCCGCCTGGTCCGAGTTGTCGACTCCACGTGGTGCATCAAAGCCCTCGTTCACCGCGTCCACGCACTTTTGGTAGTAAAAGCGCACGACGTAGCGTGTCACCACTGGCATGTACTCGAGGAAGAACACGCGCTGCGGGAGAGCCTGAGCATATTGTTGGTGATGCGGCCCGCCCACGCGCAGCGTGATCGCGTACTTGCCTGGCGCGGGCAGCAGCACGAACGCCTTGAACTTGCCTGCATGCGCCGTCACGGGCCAGAAGCAGCCGCGCGCCGCGTCTAGCCGCACGTCCAGAAAGAGCTCCTCCGGCGGCAGTGGCAGCGAAGAGACGTCACGCACAAAGCCCTCGAGCAGCACGAGCGGGTGCGCGAGTACCTCGTTCTCGCGCACGTTGGTCACCTGGATGCGCTCCATCTTGGGTGTTGAACTGTGGAAAAGTCGATCATCTCATCTCATCGGTCGATCAATATTTGAATCATCGGCTGGCTTTATTCGGTATAACGAATTACACAGAATAGCTAAGTTTGGAACTGTTCGGAAAGGCGGACACTTCGTACTTTAGTATTTTCGACATGCGTGATCAATGCAAATCGCACTTTAGCATTTTCGACAAAGATCCCCTTTTTATTTTTCTTGTGAAAATAGTGCAAACCACAAGAAAGTGGAGCCCAAACTACCACATCCAATGTTGGGTCCAAAACATGGGTTTAACCTCACCAACAAGGTGTTTCTCGTTCATTCGGCTGCCACCCCATTCTAAATTGGGATGCCGCCACATCCGAAGCAAGACCGACCACGGACCTGCCTGCATCCAAATGGCTGGCATGGCAAAGCGGAATCAAATCCGAAAAGGAGAGAAAGAGAGAGATCGCGACCATGAAGCTCCTGATCAGTGAGACGCCCGGCGCCGAGGAGCTCAAGTGCTTCCTGGCGCTCGCACTCACGGGCGCCAAGTACACCACGGACGCGTCCGACCCAAAGTACGCGGCCTGCGGCCCGCAGATCGTCGTGACCGACGCCGCGACCAAGCAGGACGAGGTGATCTTCTCCGCGAATGCAGTCTGCCGCTACGTCGCGATGCAGCGCAACGCGCTCCAGGCGGAGGACCTCGCGGTCGACGACTGGGTCGAGTGGGAGAGCTCCGTGCTCGCGCCGTGGGTGCGCAAGGCGAAGAAGCAGGCCGACAAGGCTGCGCTCGGTGCCGAGCTCTCGGCGCTCTTGGAGATCAAGGACGAAGCGCGCGCCATGACCGACTCGATCGAGTTCCTCTTCGGCAGCGAGCTCACGCTCGCGGACGTCGTCGCCGGTGTCACGCTCCGTGAGGCGCTTGAGCTCGTGCCAGTCGAGGGTGAGTCTGCAATCGTGAAGAAGTTCCGCGCGTACGTCGCGCAGCTCTTCGCCCGCGCCGAGTTCGCCAAGGCGACGACGCCAGCTGCCACTCCGGGCAGCGCAGACCTGAGCCACCTGGACGCCGACTTGCTCAACGGCACCACGCAACACAACGTGCTCACGCTCGTGGAGACGATCTTCGACCTCGCGATCAAGGCGGCGTTCCCGGGCCTCGACATCCCTGCGGTCGAAGTCACGCGCACGAAGAACGCCAAGTTCGGCGACTACCAATGCAACTCTGCGATGGCGATCTTCACGGCGCTCAAGGGCACGCCGAACGCCGCGAAGGCACCGCGCGACGTCGCGCAGACGATCATCGGCTCGATCCCAGAGAACCCGGCGATTTTCAACTTCAGCGTGGCTGGTCCGGGCTTCATCAACGCGTTCCTGACGCCAACGTTTGTCGCGAACCGCCTCTGCACCGTGCTCCGCAACGGCGTGCAGCCGAGTCCGCAGAAGAAGATGAACATCGTGATCGACTTCTCGTCGCCGAACATCGCGAAGGACATGCATGTGGGTCACTTGCGCTCGACGATCATCGGCGACACGATGTGCCGCATCCTCGAGTTCCAGGGCCACCACGTGGAGCGCATCAACCACGTCGGCGACTGGGGTACCCAGTTTGGCATGCTCATCTGCCACTTGACGGAGACGTACCCGAACTGGGCGTCGGAGATGCCGGATGTGCAGGACCTGACCAAGCTCTACAAGGCCGCAAAGGAGCGCTTCGACGTGGACGCGGACTTCCACAAGCGCTCGAAGGACCAGGTCGTGCTGCTCCAATCGGGCGACGAGGTGTCGCTCAGGGTGTGGCAGATTCTGTGTGATATCAGTCGCCGCGAGTTCCAGAAGGTGTACGACCGCCTGGGCGTCACGCTCCGCGAAATGGGCGAGTCGTTCTACAACTCGATCATCCCGAGCGTGCTCGACATGGTGCGCGCGAAGGGCCTGATGCAGGACAGCGACGGCGCGCAGTGCGTGTTCACGAAGGTACACAAGCAGCCGTTCCTGCTCGTGAAGAGCGACGGTTCGTACCTGTACCCGACCACGGATATCGCGGCGCTCTGGTACCGTCTGCACGTGCTCAAGGCGGACTGGATCGTGATCTACACGGACTACACACAGAAGGACCACTTTGACCTGCTCTTCGAAGTCGGCCGCATGTCGGGCATCCTGGACCCGATCAAGAACCGCGTGAACCACGTCGGCTTTGGTACCGTGAACGACGAGTCTGGAAAGCGCTTCAAGACGCGCTCCGGCGAGGTCGTGCGTCTCGTGGAGCTCCTGGACGAAGCGAAGATGCGCATGAAGGAGCAGCTGCTCGCGCGCATCGAGTCGGGCCAGACCTCGCTACCGCTCGACCAGGTGGACGTCGCGGCCGAGAAGATTGGCTACGGCGCGGTGAAGTACTTTGACCTCCGCCAGTCGCCGACGTCGAATTACATCTTCAGCTTTGACCGCATGCTGTCGACGAACGGCGACACGGCCGTGTACCTCATGTTTGCGTACGCGCGTCTCTGTTCGATCATCCGCAAGTCGGGCGTGAACATTGAGGAGCTCGTGCAGCAGGCCGACGCGCTGATCAAGCCCGTGCACGCAACCGAGGTGGCGCTCGCCCAGGAGCTGCTGCAGCTGCCGGACATCATCAGCTTTATCAACAAGGACCTGAGCTCGAACCGCCTCTGCGGATACCTGTACACGGTCGCGGAGAAGGTGCAGACGTTTGTGACCTCGTGCCGCGTGCTCGGCAGCGAGGAGCAGAGCAGCCGCCTGCTGCTGTGCGAAGCCACGCTCAAGGTCATGCACAAGTGCTTCTCGCTGCTCGGCATTGAGCCTCTGGACCAGATTTAAGAGAGAGATAGAGAGGAGGAGGAGAAAACCAGAGTTTGAGTAAGATGAAGACGATGCTGAAGCAAGTGGAATGATGTGAATCAAGGAAGACACCAATCCAATTGTTTCACAGTTGATCGTTTTGATTGTGCTTCCAAGTTTGCTTGTTGACCAAATTTACAATGCTTTGTACTGTTTTCACATAAAGCACTCAATTTGCCTGTATGTTTTATTACAGAAAGCACTTCGTTTGCAATCACCTAAATATTGCATCGACTGAAATAGCACTATTCACGCAAACCTTGCACTTGCTGAAGAAGAATTCACACAACTGAGAAGCGCCACCGGCTTCTTCATGCTCCTCCTTCAGCGACCACTAGGCGATGCACGTGAGCGACGTCATGGCAATTCCTGGAGCCACGTGTAGCTCCTCGTGTGTGGCTACTTATCACACAAAACTCACATCCTCGACACGTCTTGTGCGATATTCCAGTAGAAATGGGATCAAACTCAAACTCAAGCCTCATTCTTCCTTCCTTCGTCTCGTTTGGATCAATACCAACTGCTTGTTCACCTTCAAACTCGAGTGCGCATCGTCTGCACTTTGATTCGCGACTCCCGTCATCTCGAGTCATTATCACCATTGCATTATGAACGAGTGCGCGAGGATTTTGTTTTCTCCAAATCGTGCTTTAATTATTTTATAATTACGGATGGAGGTTCACGCAGCAGCAGCAGCAGCTCAATTGCTATGTCACAAGGGCTTGTGCGCGATCGCCATCCATCCTCCAAATGTAAATGCATTTCTCTATGTTGGGGGGATCTCGACGGACTACACATACAACACACCAAATAAAAAAACTATCCTTTCGTCACTAGCGGGCAGACGAGCGCAGCCTATAAGCTCGAGAGCTGCACGCCGGTCTGGGTGTCGAGGATGGTTGAGTCCGCGAGGATGAAGCGCAGCGAGTACGCGGACAGCGCCACAGTCTCTTCGGGCTTGGGGTCGTCCTCCGCCACCACGTCTTCGTTGTCGTCCACGACGATCTCGTCGTCCATCTCGTACTCGTCCGGGGCATCCACGGCGGACGCGATCACCGCGGGGTCCACAAACGCCGCCGCGGTGCTCGGCAGTGCCGGCACCATCGCGGCCTCGGCGGGCGACAGCTGCAGCTCCGACGGCACCTGGCCGCCCACGATCTCGAGGTACTCGTGCGTGAGCTGCTTGACCTTCTGCTGGATGCGCGCCACTTGCTCCTCGTCCTTGACGTGCGCCATGTACTTGCAGAGGTGCTGGATCTTGATGAGCTTGGACGACACCTGGCGGTACGGCCAGCGCTGGATCTGCTTGCGGCGGCACACGCGCTTGATCACGGCCTCGCACGAGCCGAGGCGGCGCGCGGCCTCGCGCAGCGGCAGGTGGTAGTACTGCTGCAACTCGGCGAGGTCGAAGTCTGCGGCCATGCGCTGCTCCATCGGGTGAACGGCGGCGACCATCTTGTCTGAGGTAGTTGGTTAGGTTAGGAGGTACTGGGCTGGAGTGGGTTAGAGCTGTTGGTGTCTCGATGTGTTCGAGTGGCAGAAAAAGCAAGAGTGAGCGTGTCGGACGGCGGCGGCGGCGGCGCACGCGCGTCCACGAAGCGAAAAGAGAGGAAGAGGAGACGAGGAGCAGGAAGGAAAAGGAGGGAAGCGGAGGAGCTCTCCACACTCAAACAAACTCGCAATCCCTCCTCCGAAAAGAGCTGAGGCTGTGCGATGACTGGCCGTGGGAAGAGCGAGAGCGCGCGAGCGAGATCACCAAGAGGGCGAATCAAGCGGGCGAGCAAGCGACCGGACGGCCGCCGACGAAAAGCAGATCTCGCGCCAGAGAAGAGCCTGACGGAGGAGCGTGGAGTGGAAGCGCGACGCGACGTGTCGCCCGGCCGCCCGCTATCCGCCTGGCGTATGGGACGAAGAGCGCCGTCGTGTTGCCAGCGCTTGGTTGTGGTGTCCGCCAGCCTTTTGTATTGCGTAGGTATCACTTGTATGAGAAATATAGAGGTTTTATATAAAATGAATTTGGATGTAACCTTAATATGTAAATTCGTATCAATACATGATGCAGAAAGTATATAAAGGTAAACTGCAGCCCGCGATGTTGAGGAGGACAGGCTTCGATTTTTTCTGCCAGCTCTTTGGAGGTCCACGCTTTGACACATTCTCGCCCCAAATGCAGAAACATGGCCCTTTCTCCCAGCATTTCCATTCGCGTCCGCTCAAGAGCAAGCGCTCTGCTGTGTGTTTGTTGGTTTTGGTACATCCACCAGCATGGACGTACTGTGCCACCAAGGCCCTCGCTCAGGACTGCCACCTTCCCTTGAATCTACCACGAGAGATGCGAGCCGCCACCGGAGGCGGTTCCATTCGGAATCAGGATTCGATTGGCCGCAACCACCGATAGCAAGCTACAGTGTCGAAAAACCCCTTTTGCAGCAAATGCAAAGTGCTTATTCCAAGCGAGCTCAATGGTTTTTTGATCAGCGAATCAATTAGGCGAATCTATTCGAATCCGTTTTCTGTGTGTGGCGGTGGATTGATTTTCGATTGATTGATTGCCTTGTTGTTGGTGGTGGTTAAGGTAAAAAAAAGAACAGGCCGAGATCAAGTGCTGATACCTCGCGGGCTGTTCTTTGTAACCGCTCGCCTTGTTGACGCATAAAGAGGTAGATTATTACAATTTATTTCAACCAAAGGACTCCAAATTGGCCAAATGCTGTTCTTCTTTTCGACCACTGTAGACGAAAGACAAATCTCGACTTGTAGAAATAAATGATCAAAAAGGTACTCTTTTTTTAGCTAAGACGAGAAGCAGCCAGGTTCTACTTTTTCTTTCCTGTGACTTATGACTGCGCAACAGGTCAAGAGTTGTTGATGATTCTGAGAATAATGCGGGCGCTCACAATGTCAAGATGCAAATGCACACAAGCAAGCGCCGGTACGACACCCTGGCGCCTATTCCTGGTACAATACCTACGCACAGCAGAATTTCTGAAGAAGGCAAACCACACGCCCGCCGTGCTGTCGTGCAGTTTGGTCAACAAACTGTCCCTTTGGCTCGCGTCAACGGCGGCCAGCGCCAGCATCGTCGTCAACGTCGTCGTCGTCGTCGGTGCTTTTGAGCCAGTAACAAAAGACGGATGTCGCAGTGAATCCAAGGCGCTGCTGCTGGTTTGAAAGCACGTGTGATACGCACGAAATGAATGAATCCAAGTGGAAACCGTAGCTCTACGATAGGCGAAAAGATCCCTTTCACATATGGTTGCGAGCCGATTTTTTTTTTCATCGTCAGGCAGATGCCAATTCAAATCTAGATTTTAGAGCTCCTCATGAAAAAAAACTGCCACATGCAGATCCCTTCGAGATCGAAATTTCGAACCAAGTTTTCCTCCAGCCAGGCGCAGCAGTAATAATGGCTAACGTTGGGCACAAATAAGCAGGAGCGAGCGTACGTCGACAGACAAGAGGTGACGAGGGAGGGAATGCAGCCGCCGTCGTCCCCTTTTCTTACTCACACACGCACAAGAGCCCACCCTCACTCGTCTCCCTTGAATGGTGGTGGCTGATCTGATACCCGCACACGCACACGAGAGAGAGAGAGAGAGCTGCACACTGTGAACGTGCGTCTGAGTCCGAGTCGGATTCGCCTCGAGTCCAGCATTGCAATTGTGCAGTTTTGCTGTTTCGTGTGCCGCTTCGCTTGTCGGCGACTGCAAAGCGTGACGCGCTCTGTCGACGAATCGGTGGTTCCCGCATTTTGATTGGCCGATGCGCTGATGCCGGTTGATGCGCAAGCCGAGCAGAGCCAGTCGTTTTGTTTTGCTTGTTTGGTTGGGTTTGTCGCGGGCGGCTACTGCTGATTGACAGACAGCCACACAGATAGACAGATGCAATAGACAGCCTAGCCTCCCTCTGTTTTATGGAGCTGAATGCTCTTGCTGCTGCTGCTTCTTCTTCGTTTGCAGACAAGAGGTCTTTTTGAAGGAGGAGAAGTGCTGATGAAAGAGCTGCCTCCTCTCTGTCGCCGCGAAGCAAACAAAAACCATGCGCTTCGTGTGCGCGTGATTTATCGGGCTCAGATAAAATCCCAGATGTTGCTCGCTCCAGTGCCTGACTGACTGACTGCCTGAGTGGATTGAATGAGCTGCGCGCTGTCAACGAGAACGGAAAGGAAGGGAGAGGGATGAAGCGCGTGGAAGTGGAAAGTGAATGAGATGCAAAGAGGGTAAAAGAGTCAAATGGAGCCGCAGACAGGCTGCAAAAGACCGTGGTCGTCGATGTCGTCGATTTTTGTGTTGTGGTTCAGTTTTTCGCGGATCTTTCCGTCAACCAAGAGACAGGCGCGCGCTTATTTCCACGCTCACTCATGCCATCATGCCATGCGATGCCGCCAGCAATTGGCTCTGTAAACAGAGCGAATTGAATTCATCACACACACAAGCGACAGCCGACGAAAGCCGATGGAAAGACAAACTGTATGGAGATGTCCTTGATTTGAAACTGTAGTTGAGCGGAGATGCCGCTGCAACAGGAAGCGATGCTTTTTTTATATACATGCTCTTTGTGGATCTCAATCTCTAGCTTTCTGCGTCAACTGGTTGCGTAGAAAACTTGAAATATTTCGCTGCTTGGGAGGATCAGATCCTGGCGCTGGCATCCGATGCAGACTACAGATCGGATTCTCCCATTTTGCCTGCTTCGCATCACTGTCAGTCAGTTTGTCAGAAACGCTGGCTCGTTTGCCCTCGTGCTGCTGTTTGCTCACTCCCACTTCACTCGCTCTCCACCGTCAGGAGCTCCTGGAGGTTGAACCGCGTGACAAAGTCCGCGGCAGCTTCCCGCTCCTACGAGATTCACAGAAAGACACACATGAGACAACCGCTTGCTCGCAAAGCCCCAAGAGCGATTGATGGATGATTGGGAGCGAGGCAGAGAGCTTCAACTGCGTTTCCTGCGTGCCGCTGTTGCCTTTTCGCTTGGTAGGTAAGCATAAGTGACAGCATCAACCTCGGTAGCTCGCTGCGATTTGTACTGTACCTTGCACTTGAACGTGGCTTGGAAGAAGCGTCGCGAGTAGATCAGCACGAACTCGCAGAGGAAGAAGACGTTTGCGGCGCCGAGCTGGTGCGCGTAGAAGTACGTCTGCAGCACGTTGTCCTTGGCGTCGCACAATACGACGTGGGAGCCGAACGCGCGCAGGTGGGTCTCCACGTCGCGCTTGGTCGGCCGGTTCTTGAAGATGCACGAGAAGGACCCTCTACAGAGACAGACAGACCCACCTGCCCACAGCACGAAGGCATACGTACATACATACATACATACGACATACGCATGTCAGTAGAGTAGCACATTCAAAGATCGCGATATAATCAGACCAGATGACAAGAAGGACCACTGCACACATGCGAGTGGCGCAAGCATGCGCGTGGCTTCCTGTGCATGTCTGGTACGTTCATGCGTGCGTGCGAGCGAGAGCGCATGTGTGTGTATGTGGGACGTCCACTGTACACTGGGCACGCTCCATCAATCGATAATGTAACATGCATACGTACGTGGTCTCGATTTGCTTCCAGAGGCGCCAGAACTCGCTCGGTTCGAGATGCGCCTCGCGGTCCATCACGAACATGGGCGACGCGAACGGAATCTGCTCCGAGCTGGTCGCGTGGCTGGACGCCAGCAGTCCTTCCTACACGACTTCCGCCGCCGCACTACCGTAAACGCCATTTGGACGTGGGGATGGCGACGATGACGCCGCCGGCAAGGTGGAGGAGGATGCTGCTGAGGCGATCGGCACCGGTATCGCGACTGTCGCAGTGCCATCAGCATTGTAGAACGCCTTGCGGCTCTTCTGTCCGTCCGCGCCTCGGTGCTTGCCTTTTTTGCTGCCGCGACGCGGCGACTTGGCGGGCGCCACTTTTGCGCGCCTACTGCTGTCGTCTTCTGAGTCGGAGGCGTCTCGGCCCTCGTTGTCTCGTCATCTTCTGAGCTCTCGTTGTGCGCGGCGGCGACGCACTGCGGACGCTTGAGGTCCGCCATGAACTCCGCGCTGCAAGACATGCAATGTCCATCCAGGTCAGCCACATAGCAGCAACAATGCATTGGTTGAATGAATGAGAGGGGCTCTGGTGTTTACCCGTAGTACTCATCGGCCTGGGACCCTTTCCGGTGGATCGTACGCAGCAGCCACGGCGCCACGAGCATGTGGGTCTGGGGGTCTCAGTTTCCAAGACAAAAGTGCAGTGTTAGTGTTATTATTTGAGCAATGTTTATGTGAATAAAAACAAATTCACAAAAAAACTACTTACACAAACTGCCACAAGCGTGGACAGGTAGATGAGGTTCGGACTCGACTGCGTGATGTACGCGACCTCCACGAGCCCAAACGACGAGAGTGTGGCTGTCCCGAGCCAGAGCGCTGTAAACCCCAGAGACACAACATCGTTAGCCATTCATCTCAGCGTTCCATGATACTCAAGACTTTGTCTCTCGATCGCACCAATAGCCCAGGCGCCGAGCCCCAGCAGCGAGTAGAGCCGCACGTGCATGACGAGCCGGTTGCCGTCGAGCTGCAGGCGGTCCTAGTTGTCGTCCATGTAGAAACCGTGGAAGCTGACCGCGACGGCCGCGTACACGAAGTAGAGACCGCGCAGCCGCACACCTCCGCTCGTGCGCTGGAACTTGACGATCTTCATGTGGTACGAGCGCACCACCTGATAATCAACACGCGACCATAAAGGACGATCGATGAGTACAACAACCAACAAAGCTACAGTGCCATCATTTGGGCTCAACGACAAGCCGGTCAACGTACGGTGCCGAGCGCGATGGCCGCGACCGCCAGCAGCAGCATGAGCCCGCCGAGAACGATGAGCCGGAAGCGGATCTTCTTGAGGATTGACCGCTTGCTGCGCTCGTATTCCTCCATGCGGATCTCCACGACCCGCAAGCCGCGCTTGTCGTGGCGAAAGTTCTGACAGCACACAAACGAAGATGTCATTTTTGTCAGCATTCGACACACGGACAAACACAGGAGCATCATTGCGAAGGCAACACAGCAGCAGCAGGGTGAACAGCGAAGAGATCTTGACCACTCTCAGTCGCAAGCCACGGATTGGACGTACATTCGGTCGCATTTGAGAGCCCATTGCCTCTTCGTTTCTGCTGCTTTTGCAACTCGTCCACGCTGCAGGTTTGCGCTTTTCGCTCACTCATTGCTGCAGAGATGTTGGTCGGCTCAGTATAAGAACCGCCTCCCTCCATGAATAGATAGATAGACAGCAGCTGGCTGCCATGTGACAGACAGTGTGCGCTGCCATCATTCGCTCTATTCATAGGGACCCAAGCGAGTGATAGATAGACCCCCACACATAACAAGAACCCAATTCAAAATCAAATCTGCATTTTTATTCATCAATACATGTATATGTGTCACCGGTGCTGCTGTCTCTATCAAACCTCTATCTGACTGGCGATGGCGGCAACGGGAAGGAGGTACTTGTAGGTGGTCAAACTCATAGCTCGTCTTTGTCGTCATCGTCTACTTACTTCTTCGCCTCGATGATTCGCACCTTGCGCTTGCGCGTGCTCTTGGGGCCGTTCACCTGGATCATATTCCGCTTGTGCATGCTGTCGTAGCGCTCCAGCAGCAGACTGCCCTTGGGCTTGAGCGTGCGCATGTTGCCCGTGAGCTCTTCCGAGAACGCCACCGGGGTCTCACGCACGATCTTACTGTAGGCGTAAACGCATCAATAATAGCAAACCACACCCATGTTAGAACCACTGTTTGCAGACGCAGTCATACCACTGATAGTGATGATGATACGTACGTGAGCTTGCCGCCGACGCGCACGAGGTCTGGCTCCTGCTCGAGCTTCTGCTCCTCGAGCACCTTCTTCAGCTCCTGCTTCTGCTCCGACGACTTTTCGTCGCGGATGATGTCCTGGAGGATGTGATTCGCACTGTTTATCATACAAGTTCATACAAACAGAGAGAGAGAGTAAGCATGGGGCTCGTGTGGATGTGAGTTGCCACATCACAGGAGAACGTACGCATTGATCTGCTTGATGATCGCCTTTTCTTGTCTTCGCTGCAAGTGCTCGAGCTCCATCTGCTTGTGGCGCGAGCGCTTGTTGCGCACGCTTCTGGTGATGACGCCAGGCATTTTCTTTCGCTTGCCAGGGGTGCCATCATTGTCGCTGTCGTCTTCGTCGCTGTCCGATTCCTCGTCCGAGCCTCGCTGGTCGATGTACTGCAGCGTCTCCTCCGACATGCCCGCGCGCACAGGCTTGCCCATCTCGGCGATCGCTTCCCGGCGCTCCAGCTCCTTCGATACCGCTTCCGCCATCACGTCCTGGTGCGCCGCGAACTCTGGGTGGTACGACTGGCCCGGCGCCGCGACCTGCACCTTGGCGATCTTGTGCTCTGTCGACGCGATCAGCTTTCGGCGCTTGACCTTCTTCACGACCGTAGGCACGACGTACTCATCAATCTGCGCGAGCTCAGCTGGAGCCGCGACCTCTCCGTCATTGCCCCACACCTTGAGCGGCGCGGTGGCGGTCACCGGCGCGCGCTTCAGTTCCACTGGCTGCTGCTGCTCCTGTAGCGCCTTGATCTTCTTGAGCTTGTCCTGCTCGAACTTGCTCGCCTTGTCGCTCTTGAACTTGCGCGACTTGACCATCGGGTCCTTTACCAACAGCTTCTGTTTCTTGGTGAGTGGCAGGTCGGCGCCGCCCTTGCTGTCGATCTGGAAGAGCTGCGCGCTCTCGGCGGCCTGGAATTTGTGGTCCTCGCCGTCCTGGCGGATGCTCGCCTCCACCTGCGCGCCGATCGCCTTCACGCGCTTCTGCAGCTTCTTCTTGCCCGCCATCTCTGCTGCTCGATCTGTCTATGTGCGTGCTAATCAAGCTGGTGATCTGCTCTGCTCTGCTCTACTTGCTTGCTTGCTGCCGTCGCTTGCTTGATTGCCTGCCTGCCTGCCTTGCTTTGTTGGAGCTCTTCGATATCGATGGTGGTGGACGTACCCTTTGACAGGTCAGCTAAGTCGGTAACCGACTACAAGAGTGCTCGAGAGAATCTGTCGAGGTTGAGACCGGTTCATTTCTGAACCGGGACCGTGGGTATGTGCAGCATTTATTTCCACAGATTGAATATCGTTTGCTAGAGGTGGAGCTTCGCCTACAGTGTACAACCTCTATAAAGGACCCCCTGATTTTCGCACACACACACAGAGAACAGCCGGTAGGCAGGACAACAACGACGACGAAGAACACTAGGAGGAAGGAGGAAGCCATGGCGTCGTCGCTGTTGCGTGATCAGCCGGTGCGCATGGGCCGCCGCGAGGAGTCCCGAGACGATTTGCATGCGCTGCGTCCCGTGGGCCAGCTCTCTCCGAGCGGCCGGCGCGGCAGCTTCGACGAGAATGCCGCGCGCATCGGCATGCGCCGTCGCAGCTTCACCGAGGACGTGTCGTTGGGCGAGAAGAAGCCATTCCTGATGCAGTCTCGCAAGGCGATGTCCGAGATGCTGCAGACCAGCAAGTCCGCGATCATCAAAGGCATCCACGGCATCAACCGCGAGAACGTCGCGAAGATTGGTGACGAGATCTCGGAAATCGCTGAAAAAGTCAAGAAGACGTTCACGATGGACGAGTCTGAACGTATCCTCCGCGCGGACTGGATCGTTGTCGAGACCGAGGAAGACCAGCTCGCTGAGATGAAAGAGACGATTGAGAACCTCGAGCACGCGTTCCAGTTCTCCAAGTCGAACACGCTCGTGGACCTCGCGACGAGCACGCTCAAGCGCTGCGAAGAGCTCGCGGACCGCAGCGTTGCGCACACGGAGCAGTGCAGCTTGGTGTTTTCGCAGTGCTCGAACGAGATCGCGACGCTGAACGACTATCTGGGCAAACTGCGCGTGGCGGTGAACCCAGCGGTGCGCGCGAAGGACAAGAAAGAGGAAGAGCGCAACTCGCGCCGCGCCGAGTGGGCGATCAACCGCATGCAGCAGAGCATCCACTCGACCGTGTCCGACATCAAGGAGAGCTTGGACGAGATCGACGACCTGACCACTGAGTGCACCAAGCTCATGGTCCAGGCGATCACGCTGCTGCACCTGCACTCGCAGTCGGCAGACTTTAGCGGCACAGGCGTGGCAGCAGGGGCGGCAGGCGTCGTCGCCGGAGCTCTGGTAAGTTGAGGATCTCGGTCAGTATGTTCCCTGTACCAACGCCGTGTTTGCTGATCACTCCTGTATTGTCATGTGCAATGTTGTTCTATGCAGGTTGGCGTTGCCGGTATCATTGCTGCGCCAGCGACAGGCGGTCTCAGTATCCCGATCTCCGTTGCGGGCAAAGGGCTCTTCTTCACTGGTCTCGCAGCGCTGACCCCGTCGGGCATCCTGCTAAACCGTAAGACCATGTCTCTCAATCGCCAGATGGCTCAGTATGGTTGCTTTGTTGCTAACTGGCTCAATTTGGTGCTTTCAATTCCAACTACTGCAGGTCAAAGCCAGCAGCTCACGGGGCTGACGACGCTCGTGGAGAACCTCAAGTCGCGGCTCGAGATCATGAACCAGAAGCGCGAAGAGATCGCGATCGCGTTCGCTGCTGCAGAAAGTGCCGAGCTCAACATCAAGGAGGCGGGCAACTTTATCCAGGATGCGATCGAGCTGGAGATCCCGACTTTTGTGAGTGTTTGCATGCTGTGCTCGTCCCCCATGCTTCTGTCGTTTCTAACTGTGGCATTTCGTGACCTTCTGTGTGTGTATAGGAGAGCTCGTGGTCGTTCATTGAGCTTATTGGCGAGCAGCTGGCGACTCTGGACAAGCCCGTGGCTCTGTTTTTGACGACGCCGGCGATCTGGCACTACTGCAAATCCGAGGACGCGTTGCACCAGTATCTGTTGCCCGATGACGACGACAACTGAGAGCAAGTGACCACAGGGTCCAAATTCAAGAACGAGCGTTTGAGATCGAGAGAGAGAGAGAGAGAAAGAAAGAGAGCGAAAGAGAGGGGAGTGCGTTGGTGGACAGACACAGCTCATAGGACGCAGCAAGAGAGAAAGAGAGCAAGCAAATTGGAGGAGGAAGAGTGAATGAGGAGAAGCACTGTAGTTGAGTGTAGCCATTCGTTCGGGGGGTGATTGTCAGTGGTTAATAATAACATGTATTTTCTTATTCGATAATTGTTTGTATTTTTTCTGTTGTGAGCAAAGGGTCATCATTTTCGAGCCACAATCGGGAAGAGACGAAAAATAAGCGAGTGGCATGGATCTGTACGCGGATCTTCCGCTGGCGAAGGGCGCGTCGTCCACTGCGCTGGACGCCGACGGGAAGCTCAAGACTACTGCGGGTGGCACTGGCAGCTCCGGTACGATCCGTCTTTACAGCGTACTCTTATTCGCTCTCTCCTTCTGTGTGGGCATGTGACTCATTCGCGGACGCATTGCTTGCATGTGGGTTTCTGTTTGCTTCAGTATGGAAGACAACGGCGCCAGCGTTCGTGCCGCAGGTGATGCGAAATAGCCATGCGAACCAACAAGCAGGACGAGACAAGGTCGCGCCGCCTCCGATCAACACAAAGAGCGTGAGTGTGTGTGTATGCACTTGATTATAACGTGGTCGTGCGGTGAAACCGGACAGGCGACGCCGAATCGAGAAGTAACAATGTGTTTGTTGGTGTCGTTTGTATTGTAGTCAGTGAGCATGCTTCCAGCAGCGCTGCGATCCAAGAGCCTGCATGGAACTGTTGCCTCAGGAGGCAGCAGCACTAGCACCTCTCCTGCCACTGCTGTGAAGAAGCCGTCGGCGATCTCGCTCACGTTCAAACCCGCGTCGATCACCCGCAAGTCCGTCGCAGCACCAGCGACGTCAAGCATCCAAAGTCAGCCTCAGCCTCCCAGTCTCGATGATAAGCTCGAAGACGCGGAGCTCCGACCGAGAGGGATCGGATTCGGCTTCTCGACCGTCACGACCCAAGTGCGAATACAGAGAGATGACGGCGAGAACCAGCAGCCAGTCGTGAATGCTTCCTCTGTAGCTACTGATAGTGCTGTTCCCAGTGGTGGCGTCGCTGCATCAGCGCATTTCTTCCAGTCCAACTGGAGAGGCGAGTACAATCCGGCGCGGCCGAACAGCTACGAGGCGTACTGCGAAGAGCGCCTGAGCAAGAAGAAGCTCGAGCAGGTGAAGCGCGAGCTTGAGCGGCGGCAAGTCGAGCAAGAGCGAGAGGTGATAGGGTTGTCTTGTGCTGGTGGTGCTACAACAATGTTGGGTTGCAGTTTTATTCTTATTGCTCTATTGTATATCTGCAGGGCAAACTGGAGCGCGAGAAACTGGTTCGCGACATTGAAGCAGGGAAAGCGCCAGCAGTGGACTTGCCCGCCGCTGGTCGCGGTCGAGGCATGACGATGCCAGCGTGGATGCGGAAGAAAATGTTTGCGCGTTGTACATCAAGTGGGCGATGGTTGTGTGAAACAAAATGGACTTAAGATTTGATGTTGGCTCTCTATGTATCATATAGGGAGGAAACTGCAGCAGCAAAGCAAGCCAATGAAGCTCATGCGCAGCAAGTGAACTCAAGTGCAGCTGAAGTGGGCCAATTTGAAGACGCAGCGCCACGCACAGGTCTGGGGTTTCATTCTTCTGGAGCTGGACTTGGGTTCTCTCGACCTGAGACGTCTCGAGACAGTAGATCAGCAGAGGGTTCGTTGAGAAGTGTACCTCCGCCGCTTCGTGATGAATTTGGAAGAGAGATCAAGCGTGACAGCTCGAGTAATGATGATCAAAGTCACAAGCGAGGTCGCGATGATGAGGACGGGAACACAGACAAAGAGCATCAGAACCAACAGCCGCAGCAGGATAGCAACAGCAGCAACAGACTCAGCAATGCCACTCGTGATCAAGCAGATCCCAGCAGCTCATGTGAGTACCACAGAAGAGCTGCGCACAGTGTGGGAGGGTTGATTGTTGATTCTGATCGTTGATGATTGATGATTTGTTTCTGCGCTGAAAACGTCCAGATAAGCGCCAGCGCGACCATGAGGCACTGCAGAAATGCTCTAGTGGCTGTGTGATTTTGCTCCAGGTGCGTTCTCATCTATCGAGATCGCCTTGTACGGAATATGTTACTAATTGTTGCTGTGCTTTGTTCATTGGTGTGCTCGCTATGAAAAAGAACATGGTCGGTCCCGGCGAAGTGGACGACGAGCTCCAGGACGAAGTCAAGGAGGAATGCGCCGAGAAGTACGGCCCTGTTGAGAAATGCGTGATCTACGAAGTGAAGGACGTGCGCGTGCCGCCGGAGCAGGCAGTCCGCATTTTCGTCCAATTTCAGCGCCATAGTGATGCCGAAAAAGGTTCGTGCCATACCTCATGTGTATTACTACCATTGGATGGAATGCGCTTGGTTATTTGTCTCATCTGGACTGCCAATACTTTGCTGTGTGCTTTGGGAACTGTGTGTAGCAAGACTTGGCTTGAACGCGCGCTTCTTTGGCGGACGCAAGGTGCAGGCAGCGTATTACGACGAGGACAAGTTCCATCGGTTGGACTTGACTGCGTGATGATCACTATCCTGGAAAGAATTGGATCACCACCACCTGAAATTCACAAATTTGTCTATCGCTCAAAATTAAAACCTGTGGAGAAGTAGCTCTCTCTTTTTTTTTTCTCTCTCTCTCTCTCTTTCTCTTTCTCTTTCTCTAATCTTCCTAGCTCGCCTCTAACGTATTTACTATCCTTCAGCATAGTTCAAGACGACCACGATCGAGAGAACTGCAAATGATACATACAGCACCAAGAGCGCGTAGCACAACCGTCTTCGGTACTGGAAGTCGTCGAATGCTGCTATCCCGAGATTCAGTGCCAAGCTCGCAAAGAGATACCCAAACCCCAAGTACACAAGCGGCGAAGGTTTGCCCAATGACACAGGGCCGTTTGTGACAACCGCGATTGTCAACGCCAAGCCGATCCCGACGAGCAGGTTGAACATCGGTCCAGCGAAGCAGCCCGCAAACGCCATCGTCGGGAACCCGTCTCTGGCGATCGAGGTATTCGAGACCAAGTCGCCAATCGAGTTGCCCCATGCGAGCACCTGGAATTTAGAGAATGAGTGTGCGTTTAGTCAAATTTCCCGTAGCGATGACGGGATAGCAACAACACAGGGCAGTGGTGCACAAAACGCACCGAAACGCCAAGGACAGAGTTCGAAATCCCAAAGAGACCACCAAGGGCTTGCAAGACGCCAAGTAACTATCCACAAACAAGCAAACAAGTCAGTGCAACGGTTAAAAGCTCAAGTAACGCAGGTTTGCCATCACAAAAAGCCCAACGCCGTTTCTCACCTCATCAGCGATATTCATGATCCAAATCACCGACATGACGAACGCGACCGCCACAAACGGTGCCAGACGATTCCCGAGAGGTGGCTGCTCGTGCGACGTGGTGTATTCAACTCCAGCACTGAGCAGTCCACCTCCGAGCAAAATTGCGCCAAGAAAGTAAGGATTGTTCACACTCAGGTGGAAAACTGAAGTGCCGATCGCAAAGATGATGAACGGTGGGCTCGCGACAGCAAAATTCTTGTCCCAGGTTTCTTCGTCCACCAGCGGAATTGTAAGCCGGCGCACAAAAGTCGTGACGAGCTCAAACGGGTTCCAAACCACACGCTCAAAACCCATGTAGCATTTTCGAATGGCATAGACGACGTAGAACTTGCAGCCTTTCTCCGCTTCTATCGATTCTTCACCCTTGTCAGCTCCTTCTTCGACTTTCGCTTCCTCGATATTATGCTCCAGCGCTTCGTCTCCTTCCATTTCGCTGATGCTGCTGGGGAACTCTTCGATGTTGCTCAGCTGATGGTAACTCCGAGTCCACCGTCGGGCCGTCTGACCAAAGTGCGCGCTCGCTTCCACGGACTCCCACGCCGTCCGTCTGCGCCGGATCCTCCGACTTTGCTTCATTGATGAGAGACAGACCGACGCAGGACGCTTGAAGTACGTATCTGTTCGCTCTAAAAGCGACTGTCTCTCATGTGCCTTCTGTGGAACATTCTCGAACGGGTTTTCAACCTAGCATCATATCGTCACGTCACGGTTAGGACAACATTGTGGAAATACATGTGCGAAATTGTTCGTACCGTTGGTTGAGCATCGTGGTGCTTCGAGCGTGGTGTTGGGGCCGAGGCTTTGCGATGAAGTGACGTCAGCCCCGGCGCCGAGCTGCTATCTGAATCGTAGTTGTCTCCAGTGCGGTAGTCGGTGATGCGATACACGTCGTAAGTGGGCTTCATGATCAGACTCTGGTCGTACGGACTCCCGAAACTCGACACGCTCTTTTCGCTCGCAGAGGAAGACGAAGAGTAGTCGACATCATAGTATGCGTCAACATCGATCTGGTCTCCGCCGAGCTTGGCATATACGAGCTTCGCGAGCTTCTTGTCAAAGAGCACCGTCAGTGCGTAGAGGATGTAAATGAAAATGAACCCGAGCGCTTCAAGCAAGTGAACCTTCAAGATCACAATCAAAACGTTAGATGGATCAACTCGTGCGATACTGCAACTTATAGTGAAAGCAAGCAAATGATAGCGAGTTTACCATTCCATCAAAGCAGACAAAGCAGAAATACGCCACTGCAACGAAGTAGAACGTGACGTCGCGGATGTACTTGCGCGGGATCAACTGCTCCTGGCCCTGCGAGATGAGTCCCACACACGCGACAATCACTGTGCCATGGAAGACACACATACAGTATATGATAGCCAGTTAGTACGCCATGCATCAGCAAGCGCCAACATCACCACGCGATCAAGCGCAAAACGAACCTGTTGTCACCAGCAACCCGCCGCCCAGGATCGACGCAACGCCGATATTCGGCGTCGAGAGCGAGAACGCTGCGATGTTGGAGAACACGTCGGGCGAGCCGTTGCCGAAGCTCAAGAATGTCACGCCTGCGATATCAGGGGGGATGCGGTACTTCTCGACAATCACCTGCAGCACGGGGCAGAAAAAAGAGTCGGCGGTCGAGCTCAGCAGGTACAGCAGCACGCCCAGGATCACCACGAGCAGCAGCTGCGCGAGGCCCAGTGAGTCCTTGAGCTTTGTGCATGTCGCCAGGTACTCGTAGTCGATGAGCGTGTCCGCGCCGCTGGAGCCTTGTGCACAGAATGCCACTTCCTTTGCCCGTACTATTCGTTCTTGAGCACTACCATCATTGTCATCAGTGTTGATATCGCTAGACGCACGAAGCGAGACGGAAGGAGCAGCAGCGACAGAGGAAGCAGCAGCAGCAGGCAGCGCAGAGTGCCATGCGAGCGCCAGCAGTACCGCTGTCGCCAGCAGTGTGTAGAACCGGAGGCGCCTGCCGGAGCAGCAACAGGGCGAGTGACGCATTGGGTTGGATGAAGAAGGAATGTGGAATGAGTGACTTGAAGCGAAAGCGCCCCTGTCCACGTAACCAAACGTTGAAGCTATTAAAATAGCAAAACAAAACACTTTTTTGCTGCCCAACGTAAAAAAATCCACAATGCGACAAACACTCCTCTTGTGTCAAACTCACAAAAAAGCGAACGAAAATGGAGGCGAAGCGGCCTGGGAGCGCCGGTGGCACCAAGAAGAAGAGCGCCACGAGCCGCGTCAAGGTCGTGGCCTCGCGGTACGCACAGGTGCTGCAGAGCAAGAACATCGAGAGCCGCGCGCGCGGATCGGCAGCTTCGGCAACAGCGGCAGGAACAACAGGCGGGGCTGCGAAGACGAGCAGTCGAAGCGGTGCGCCATCGACCGGACCAACTGCCGCTACGAGTGGTCTCAATGCAGCAGCCAGAGTGCGGACAACATCCGCTGCTTCGGCTCAGATGACACGACCGAAGACTGATCCACAGACTATGACACCAGCATCAATGAAACAGGTGTTCAACGCGTCAATAACAACACCGACAGCGGCATCAGCAGCAGCCAGCGGATCCACGGGTCAAGATCTTAAAGAGCGACTCAAGGCGTACAAAGCGAGCAAAGCACTTGGCGTAACATCCCAGAGACAGCCAGGAAGCTCAGTAACAGCAGTAAAAACAGTGTCAGTAGCAACAACTGTTGCCAGCGCTTCAAAGCCCAAGGCAGGCGCGATCTTAAAATCCCACACTGTGCGAGAGCGATCAACAATCCCAAAGCGCATCAGCTCAGCCGAGCGTAGCACGAAGCGACCAGTGAAAGTCGCGTCCGATCCGATTCCAGTCGAGATGACTGTGGCTGCGCCCAGATCGTCGTCTTCCTCGGTAGGCAGCGCGGCACCTCGTGCCCGCATCCGCGCTCCTTCAATCTCTTCTTCTGTAGCAGTCGCAGCATCGCGAGGACACCAGCAGCAGACGGACGAAGAAGAGCTCGAGCTTCTGGAGGCCATGTACTACCAGCTTTGCTTCACAGAAATGCGAGCCGACCAGGTCTTCCGAGCGCAAGAGCAGTCAGCCGAGGTACGCAATACTGAAGTAGAATGTATACCTTGTATATGATCTGCGATTTGACTGACTTCTGACGTAGCAGCTGTGTGCCTTCGTGTGATGATAATAACTGGACACGCAGCAACAAATCCTCGCAGCATGGAACGTGTTCCAGTCCAAACTCCAGTTGCTGCACGACACGTCGCTGCAGCTGGATCGAGAGAAGCACATCCAGCTCATCGAAGAGAACCTCATCGACCAGGTAATTTAAGAAAGCCGCCACTATCGAGAACGAGCTACATCATCTCCTTCTTGCCAGTGCTGATGTTGGAACCAATGTACTAGGCTATCCCATCGGTCCAGGTAGCGAGTCGTCTTCCAGGAGTTGTTGAGAGCCTGAGCGCAGTATGCAACTCGCTCGAGGCGTCGCTGCATCGCCTCCCGACACCTGGGATCACCTGCGGCGACCCTTTAGAACTGAAACACCATGTGGACGCATTAGCGACAGAGCTGGACGGGCTACTGCAGCAAGTGCAGATCACGAATCTCGACACAAAGGTAGAAATGCTTTGGTTAAGCATATCTATGTTGATGGTGCATCCAGCTCAGTTCATGACTGATGCATGTGTGTGCTGTGTCATTTGCAGGTCTCGAATGCCGTGGCGTTTGAGCGCGGCATGGAGCAGACAGTCGAGAGAATGAGCACATCGCTGCTCCAAGCGGCGAATCTCGTGGAAGAGCTGTTGCGGGAAGTTGACACCGAGACGAGCATGAAGATCCAGCAGATTCAGCACCAGCGGCTCGCAGTGGCAATGGATTCAAATGACGATTGGTGGTGACGAGATAACTACTGAAACTACCAGTTACTACAGTCGCACAGCTCAATACCCAGTCGAAAACGCGTGGATGGAGCTGTCGAAGGGGCTACATTTCAGAGAAATACATACAAAGTTATCGATGCTTTCAGCAGGCGGCGAAGGCGATCTTCAGATTGGTGCCTAGTTGGTCGAGGAGAGTTTCAGCTTGAGGCTTGAAAATGTGTAGTCTGGTGTGGAGGAAAATACTCTGTATTTATTGTACGACACACGCAATAAATTACAACACCTACTGGGTTTGCGCACGGGGCATCATGGTGCAAGCTTCGATCGCTCGCTTTGGCCGCTCGTGCGTCTACAAATTACACAACGCTACTCATGTTGTACTCATGCTCACTCACACAACGTCACACGACATTGACACATTCAAGTCCTGGCGACGGGACCACCACTACAGCGCGATGGTGCTCGTGCGCGCGTGGAAGCTGAGGCGGTTGAAGTGCGAGCTCGAGGACGCCAGCATGAGGTTGCGCTTGTCCAGACTGAACGACTCGCGATCGTCGTCTTGCTCCGGCGCCATCTCGACCTTGCGCAGCACCGTCACTTCCACAGGCTGCGTGATCTTGAGTTCCAGCTTGTACATGTACATGACCATGCGCAGCGTCTTGCACTCTTCCTCGCCGTCGCCGATGACGACCGAGTCGCGCCAGTTGCGGCGGCGCCACGTCTGGATCGCGTGGATCCACCGGTGCGCGACCTCCTGCGACGACCCACTCAGCACCACATTCGCGCGTTTGAAGCCCTTGAGCGAGCGCTCCGTGTCGTGGATCGAGCGCACGGGACAGAACTCGATCGTGAAGCGGTGCGGACTCAGTCCATGCTGCACCATGCGCGCGACGACGCGGTGGCGCGTGAGCGAGTACTCACCGAGCCACTTGCCGCCTTTCTTGGTGTAATACGCCAGCACACCGCCCACGAGCTCAAAGTAGAGCGGGTCGGCGCCGCGCGACAGGTCGTGGAGCAGCAGGTATCCTTCGTAGTCGGCCATTCTTGCTGTTGCGATAGCTAGCGCTGTGTGTGTGTGTGTGAGAGAGAGAGGATATCCTAATACGCCTTGACGCGAGCGAATGAAGTACGATAATGAGCTGAGCTTTCGCTGGGGCTAGTAGCTGGCGGTGGTGGCGCTTATTACCTCTCAGTTGCGGAACTGCAAGCTGCGAAAAGTGCACACAAAGCGCCAGAGCCACCTCAGTTCACAGTCCACACAGCTAGCCAGCCAAACAGATCGGCAGTCAGTCAGTGAGCCAGAGTGACAGCTGACGAGAAAAGGCATTTCGCTGGCGAGCCAGACAGCGTCGTCGACGACCGATCCTTTGTTCCCTCCTCTTGGTGACCAAAGACGCGCTCCAGCTGGCGGTGCTGACTACTTTTTTTTTATTTGGTCGTACAGTTCAGAACATACGGGAAGAGATAGCAGCAGATTTGAATGGGGCGGGGTGATGGTGCCATGCTGGTTGGTTGGACCGCAGGTTATCCATTTATTCGCGCAAAGCCTCCTAATGCATCGGTAGAAGAGCAGGCAGGAAGGCACTGTTGCTGGGTGAACGAGTACAAGTCGGTGCAAGTGCTGGCTGGATGGAGAGGCACGGTGTCAGCATTCAACAGCTGGCAAAAACGGTTGAGATTTTCAAATTTTGCCTTTTATAATAGGTATGTCATATAGGTAAGGTGTCCATGGGTTATATGTTCTATCCAAATTTATGTTGATGTTAAATGGGTCTTTATAACGAGATGACTAAGAAACCGAACAGCTCTTGATAACTGTGGCTGCACCTCTACCCTGATTATTTCAGGAAGGGTAATTTATTAAAATGCCCATTAGTTTGACATGATTAGCTAAAATACCCACAAGTTTCAATTCTTTGTTAAAATACCCATAAGTTTGACAAGTTTTTGGCTAAAACACCCTTCCATGTAAATGACCACTCTACGTGATGTTAACAGACCCTGGGCAGCAACCAGGTGGTGTGGGTTCAAATCCTTCTGCGGCAGCTTCAGCCGGTCCCTCAATAGACTGGCGAGTGTCTCTCGTCCTTGTCTAGGTGTAAGTCGGTACTACTTAGTGCACTGAAACCCACACAAACCTGCGTAAGTCCACCCTGACACAGCTCTTAGCAGAGTGGTTTGCTCATGATATCCACACCTTTGCAAAGAGGTGGTAGGGGTAACGGTAAACTGTGGCGCTACGGGTATAGGGCCAAATGATGTCTGCCAGCGGTGTTATCACTGAAGTAGGAACGGAACCGGAGGGAAGAGTTCAAGAGTTTTGACCACAAGTCTTTTGGCATTGTGGGCATACAAGGCTTTTGCCAAAAACACACATAGTGAAATCCACATAGAACTAGATTCTGGTTGTTCATACAAAATCCAAGTAGAGCTAACTGACTCGATTATAACGACTTGCGAGAATATTCCAGACGCGCATTTTCTTTCCTGTCTTCCCAATGACAACCAGGAATTTTCTGTGTGCAAGTATTCTGGAGAAGAGAGAAGCACCTCGCAGTTCGCCATACTAAAACATAGTGATTTTAATTGCTTTGTTTGAGAAGGTGAACCACGATGTAGTTCCCAATACTGAAAAAAAGACTGTGCGATAGCTCTGTTCCCCATAGAGATGTGGTTGTGATAGGGCACCATGTACGTGGAATCCCAGCAGGCGAGACGACATCCATGCGCAATCGGTGGGTAGTCATTACGCAATTTGCCTCAAGCATGAACGCCGGTCATTCCTTCTCAAGTAAGCGTGACCTCAAAAACGCGTTGATGCTTCTCAACGCTGCGTTCGGGTGCAGCATATCGACTTCCAAGAGCGACAAGTTGGTGTACACGGTGGTGTGTGCGGAGAAGGATACCCAGTCGCGCAAGTGGCGTTTGCATGCGAAGTGCCACGACGACAACTGGATTGTGAAGACCCACTGCGACGAGCACGTATGCATCCGACGAGACAGTCGAGGTCGTCGTTTGGGTTCAAGGAGATCGTCCCGATTTTCCAGCTGAAGATGAAAGACAGCCCATCTTACTCACCGGGGGAAATGGTGAAGGATTTAAGCGCGATCGCAACCTGGACGTTGACTACCATGTCTGCCACCGCGCGAAAGAGGTCTGATCCGAAAGTATGCTGAGGTGTTTCAGCAATGAAAGGACAAGTATGCGGACTAGAGCTCGACGCTACCACCGAAATTGACAAAGAAGATCCAGTCGATGCTGTCGTCCGCTCGAACCAGCCTTCAAGTGCATCACACTT
>JAADVN010000133.1:0-31819 GCA_023335535.1 Globisporangium spinosum
ACAGGACGAACATGAGCGAGAACATCCCGCTCATGTGGGATGACTTCTCTGGTCATTGGACCAAAGAAGTCCGCGACTACGCAGCCAGCATCAACGTCGTCTTGCTAAAGATCCCAGCTGGATATACATCCGTTTGCCAGCCGGCAGATATGACGTGGATGAAGCCGTTGAAGCAGTGACTGCGTAATAGGTGGGTGAGCAATATGGAGGAGCAGCTACGCGCGCATCATCGCACTGACGTCCCAACCAGCTTCAAATTTCTCGCACCAAAACGACGAACTGTGATCGACTGGCTACATTCAAATTGGGCAGAGCTCTCCACCGAGACAATCAGCAGCGGGTTTAAGAGGCTAATGATAACTTCGAGCGCTGGTGAAGCCTTGTGTCAAGAAGAACCTGCTCCACACGGTAACGTGATCGCCTTAGTCGCTACTCTGACAGAGCTGAATGTAGCTGAAGACGTAGGCTATGGTTTGGAGGAAGTCAGTATGTAATAGGCCCTCCGTGGATATTACATGGAAGGGTGCGTGTGTGGCACACATCACCTTCGTCGTGCATTGTGGTTGACACACAACAAAGGAAACAACGGAACAATCGAGTCCCACATGCACGGGTGACGTCATTCCATCACTGGATGATGTCGCGAGCGATTCTGGGCACGCGGAGATTCACGGCTGTTGGTAATCACCACAGGGCGTAATCATGCCCGGAATGATGGTTCCTGAATCTTGGGGAACCTCAAGGGAACACGACGAGTGACGCATGCGACATGTCGCTGCGGGTTGAAGTGATGGCCCGAGCCAATCACTTCGCAGGGAACTTTCCACAGGACTTCAAGTTCAAGGTCCTATGGGTTGAATCTCAGTGTACCCAAGGTTTTATATATTAGGATCGTAGGTTTCACACGTAGGAGCGAGGTTTTACGATAAAACTCTGAGCGACCTTCAGGTGTTTTAGGAAGCAGCGCAGAAACCATAACAGCTTTTCAATTCAGTTGCAAATTTGCCTTCAAGCACTCAAGTCTCCTTCCCTCCAAGTCGGGACGCTTCTTCAAGACGCATAAGCGTGCATGCCGTGTTTGAGGGACTGTTTAGTACAGCGCCCATTTACAATTTTGAATGGTTGATATGCGTTATGCGACTATTGGCTGTGATTGACTGACTGCAATAGTAGCCGTCCACTATTTGGCTGGTAGAGACCGTCTTTATTTGATGGGTGAGTTCATCAGTCAACATCATTTGAAAGTCGAACAATGAAAACCTCTGGTTGGTTACTCAGTCTGTGATCAGCATCTTTCTCTTTTATCAAATATTCAGTCAAAAACTATTTATCTTGTTAAAAATCCTGTTTATCTCGATATGTGAGTGGTTGCTCTGACTCTGATTTAATGGTCTATTGACTTCTTTATGATCTCAATACTACCGCAGCATTCTTTCGTTGCAGGTATTCTTCTTGATAATAAAATTTATGACCCTTTCCTGGCAACTGCAACAAAGCACCCGAATT
Organism: Globisporangium spinosum; assembly: GCA_023335535.1. NCBI lineage: Eukaryota > Oomycota > Peronosporomycetes > Pythiales > Pythiaceae > Globisporangium > Globisporangium spinosum. The sequence continues at coordinate 1,507 of JAADVN010000133.1, forward strand.
TGTCACGACACGTAATTTATTGTAAACTACGTTAAAATAACTGGATTCTCGGATATTTGTTTGACAGATGTTTTATCAATTGTTAATCAAATGTGACGCAAAGGTATAATTAGATCAAATACACTGACAGCTATTTACCATTTGGTCAAAAACGGGACATCGATGCGAGGGTATAGATTAATCAACATACGTGCATCTATAGAACCATTGTTCACAAAACAAAGAACGATGATTGGCACAAAATCTGATTATTTTTTCTACCAATCGCGACTCAGTGTATTCTATTTGGAAATTTTTCGAGCTCTGTTTGGTAAAATATCCCAAAACCGAAATTTTCTTTTGTGAATTGCGCAAAAAAGTTTTTTTGAAGCTTTCGTTCTAATGATGGTGATGCCACTGATTTCACTCTCTCTCACCTATGTGTTAGCTGTTGTAGTGAGTGTGCTCTCTCTTCTTGTATGCTCCTTGTAGGGTAACAGTAGAGCAAGCTATTTACCTTGGCCACGAGCTATGAAGAACAAAATACTTGTTGATATCTACGTTGGCCACGAGCAATCGTGTTCCCACAGTGCGAAAGTGATGAGCTCGCAAGCTTTTGAAAATGAGATCACTTTTTTGTGGAACCACGCAGTCGCACGCCTCTTCCACCCTCGCGCGATCTTATGAGCGGAAGCTTCCGGCTGCCGCGAGAACGCGAGAACGCGCCTCGACAGCTGCGTTGCAGTTGAAGTTGCTCGAAGCACCAGGAAAGATCCACCACGTGTGAGTGAACGCCTCGCCGGTCAGCCAGCGTGTCGGGTCGTGTCAACCATAAGCCCAGCCAGTCATTCATTCGCGGGCATCCCCGGACTCGACCATTTGAATGAGTGAGTGATCAGAGCAACGAAAGTGTTCGTTTCTGAAGTTTCAGATTTTTCTGGCTGTAGTTTATTTAGTGTGGCTTACACATAACGAGGCAGATTGCTCATTATAAGGTGGATTTGCCATCAGGTGAAATTGCCACATAAAACCAGGGATTTTGATGCTCAGAGGTGGCGCGTGGCAGGACAATTAACGTGCAAAAGGGAAAGAGAAGTGAAAATGGCGACCACGACGACCGAGAAGCCCAAGTACTCGGTGCTGCTGCCGACGTACAACGAGCGCGAAAACCTGCCGCTCATCGTATGGCTGCTGGAGAAGGCCTTCCGTGAAAAGTGTGTGCTTGTCGCTCTCTCACAGTGTCTCTACAGGCTTCGCATGGTCGATTCGATTCGTAACTCAATGTTTTGTGCGATGCCTGCGCTTGTCCTGTGTGCTTCTTGTTGCTGCGTTAGCTCGCTCGAGTATGAGATCGTGATCGTGGAGGACAACAGCCCCGACGGCACGCTGCAGGTGGCGCTGGACCTGCAGAAGATCTACGGCAAGGACCACATCGTGATCCTCCCGCGCAAGGGCAAGCTCGGCCTCGGCTCCGCCTACCGCGACGGGCTCAAGAAAGCCACGGGCGACTTTGTGTTCCTCATGGATGCTGACCTCTCGCATCACGTACGTTGCTATTGGCGGATTGGAGTGATTGTTGAAATAATGAGGAGATGCTGACATTGTGTGCGTATGTGTGTGTTTGCTTGCGCTTGTGCAGCCCAAGTTCATCCCAGAGTTTATCAGGTACGGCTGGTAGATTCGAAAGCCACATTTGCAGCATGTGGTGCAGTACTGACCCTGCTGTTGTCACTGGCGATACTTGATTACAAAGAATGCAAGCAATTGGTAATTACGACATCGTCACTGGCACGCGATACATCCCAGGCGGAGGCGTACGTACACTCGCATGCGTGATGCTAAATTGACCCTCTCTCTCTCTCTCTTTTCTCTCTCGTAACTACACGCATGACTCACTCGGTTGACTGTGCGTATGTACGAATGCGCAGGTGTATGGCTGGGATCTGCGCCGCAAGCTCACGAGCCGAGTGGCGAACTACCTCGCGACGGTGCTGCTGAACCCGTCGGTGTCGGATCTCACGGGCAGCTTCCGCCTCTACAAGCGCGCGGTGATCGAGGACATCATGAGCTCCATCCAGGGTCTCGGCTACGTGTTCCAGATGGAGATCCTCGTGCGTGCGCGTCAGCGCAGCTACAGCATCGCCGAGGTGCCGATCACGTTCGTGGACCGCATCTACGGCGAGTCGAAGCTCGGCGCCGGTGAGATCGTTGCGTACCTCAAGGGGCTCTTGAACCTCTTCTTCACGACATAAGACGACGTCGTAGCGTAAGATCAAGCTAGTGGTATGCCTGATTGCAGGATACGCCAAGCTACTACTGCACACCAAGTGAGGAGAAGATCTCAAAATACCTGCATTATAGGTTGATTATATAAGTGACTCGATGGGACGAATATGTGTATATGTCTGTGTGTTGGTTGATGCGAAAGGCTTTAACGATCAGCCGCTGCCTCGAAGCGCCGCGTGCGCAATCTCTGCGGATGTGGCGCTGCTGCTGTTGTCGCTCGTCTTGCCCGTGACGGTGGTCACGATCATCTCCCACGCGCTCGGCGCGACGGCGCTGGCGCTGCCTTCGCCGGACAGCAGCACGAAGATCGCGAATAGAATAATTAAAAGCAGCGGCACCGAACACATGATGGCGCCGGTACGCCATGCCGACGTGGGCTCGTCGTCGGCCACTTCCGCACCGGAGAGCGCCGCTTTCTTGGATAAAAGATGCCGTCGCTCGCGTTTCGCACGCAGGCGCTCGCGCTCGAGCATCCAGTAGTTGAGCTGGTCGGCGTCTTCCCCTGCGGCGCGCGCGGCTGCGATCTCATGGGTGGGTTCGGATCCAAAAGATCCATTCAGGTACGAGAACAATGAGGCGCTGTTGTGGCTCGTGCTTGGGCTGCTGCTGTGGTCGAGGTCGCTCGAGTGCAGCTCCACGTACGAGTCCTCGCTGCTCTGGCTGGAATACGACGATGTGCTGCTTGTGGAGGTCGTGCTGCTTGCGCTGCTGTAGTACTGCTCGAGCTTGCTCCTGCTGAGAAGCAGCATCTGGAGCGTCTTGGACGTGGTGACCGTCACAGTCGTGGTCGCGCTGCTGTTGCTCTTGTGGTTGCTCGCGTAATTCGCGGCTTGCTCCATCTCGTAGTACTCGGCGAGTTTCTCCTCTTCGCAGTGCTGCAGTCGTGGCGAGGCGAAGTGCAGGAGACACTGGTGCTCGGGGATGCTCTGCGGGATGCGGATGTTGCTCCCGCTGCTGGTCCGTGAAGCCGACGTGAGCGTTCTTGAAGCGCCGCTGAACGAGCCGTAGTTGGGCGTCTTCTCCCTCGGGGGCGTCTTGAGCGACATTGCGGCCGACCAGTACATGGTTGATAGAGTGGTGGAGAGGGTGGAGATATCGAGCGCTTGGGGGTCGATTGGGGACTGACTGATATATGCACACGATCACAGGAGACGCGAAAAAGAGTGGGTGGTGGCTGTTTCTTTCTGCTTGGAGCTCGTGGGCGAATGAGGTGGCGACTGCTGCAAGCAAGCGGATGCGGAAGGAAGAAACGTCGGGCGAGGCGACGCGTCAGCTGCCGACGCAGTGGGCGTCAGGGGATTCGGAGGAAAGAAATGGAGGAATGGAGGAAGAGTCGTCGTCCGTCCTCTCTCTTCTCTTCTCTTCTTGTGTCTTCTCGGCAGCAGCAGGCGAATTGGAATGTGAAATTGGCATCTTTCCTTCCTTGCTTTCTTCCGCCTGCCTGCCTGATGGCCTGAGTCTGGCACCTGACCTTTGGCGGCGGACGCGGCAGAAATCGCACTTTAGCGGAGATTTTGTACGTGTTTCTATTGGCTATTTTTATGATCGCGGAGATTTGAGTGGACGAAATGAGGGAAATGATTCCTGATGATGCGTGGAACTTTCGTTTTCGCTTCAAGGTTCGGAGGAGGGTGACGCCGGGCTCGTAAGATCCAAAACCCATCAGACAGCCTCTTTCGCTTCCTATAAATTACATACCCTCCCAAATAGCATTCGCTTCTCGCAAACCCTCGCACTCCGCTCTCCATGCATTTTATGCAACTGCGGTCCATCTCACTTCACCTCTCCAGCAGCATTTTCCTTTTCTGTTTTCTGTCCCTCTCTCTCAAGGTCCAACGATCCCTCTTCAGAAACGAAGCAGCAGAAGAAGCGCAACTTGGGTGGGCAAAACAAAACAAAAACAAAAGCCCGTTCATACCGTAAATTAGATAACACAACCCAAACAACAATCAACCAGCATGCCAGCAGCAGCATGACACCGACGCGCGCCTGTGCTTTCGTCATCACGCTTTCATTGCGAATCTTGCACAAGACGTCGCTGACTGATTTAGGCTTCACTTTGAGCACCAGAACATAGCGCAGCGGTCTCCACAACCTTTTGGCGGGCGAATCTTTTGGATCTTTTTTGTTGTGCGGCGGAAGAGACAGATTTTGTAATTGCATATCCTGCGGAAGAGCATGGTCCAGCTTCATATGCGCTAACAGAGGCGGATGCACCTTCGTTTTCGAAACAGCACAAAGACATGGAGCCATTTGCAGCAAGAACCCACATGACAAAGCCGCCACGTACGCAGGCGATGCTACTGTGCAAAGTGTATCTATCTGTCCACGTGTAGTGGCGGATGTCCGACTGCGTCAGGCATGTAACCATCAGCCAGCCATCCGCCCCGACCAACCTGTCAACGTGGCGAGTGTTTACACTCGAAATGGGTGCAGAACAAGCAGCTCCTAGCCACACTTCAACGCGCTGGCCTCCTATCAGAAGCGCTGCTGGCGCTCGCGCCAACCGCAAAGGCGCTGTCGCCGCCGTCATCTTCTGAACTCTCGAGCACCGCCACCAGCCGCCATCATTGTCGCAGTCGGCGCTGCGCTTCTCATCCGTCGAGTCAGTCAGTGGCAGCGTCCATCATCAAGCGTGCCATCGCACGTCCGATTATGCATGCGGCACAGATGGATGGACCCCACTGCAGCGCGCCATGTAAAGAGGTGGTGTTCAGCGCTGCTAGAGAGGATGAGGTACGTGTAACGGATAGTTGGTGTGTTGAAGAATAGCGAGAGCCGCACAGAAACGCAGCGAGAAAACGCTCTCGCACGCTCCTGGTGATTATCAGCCCCAACCAGCTATCAACTCGGACTGAGGTCGCGCGTTCGAAGGAACGCGGTCGGTCTCTTCGTGGTCCGACTTGAGCAAGCAGCGGCGACTCCTGGCCCTTTAGGTAGTGACAGCGGTGCAGCAGTGCCGGAGCAGGTGAAATAATCCTGATGGTGCATTTCTGTTGTTCAGTTATTCAGACAACAGGCATTGCGGATCCGACTTGCCTAAACGGCTCGGCGGGTGCGCTGGGCTTCAACCAACAGTTGCAGCTGTTGTTGCAGGTGCAGTTTTTTTGGCGCCATGGGAATCTTGGAGCAACCAAGGTGCACGAAGTGGCTACTCGTTCACTCTGTGTAGTACATTCGCATCCGATTGTGATGGGATGTCGAGAGGCAGGCTCTCGCTATGCATTATCAAACCTGCAAACGGACATGGAGCAGCAGATCAGATACTAGTTGATGTGCGCAGAGAGAATATTGAGGTTCGCCATACTTCTGGGGTCTAATATCAATCAAGACGTTGCAACTCCGAGTGCTACGCTGTTGATACAGTCCGTGGGTGTCTATTGTGCAGCGCAGATACTCTAGTCTTTCACGCCACAAGACGCTTGTTCGTTCGTCAGCACATGAGCAGCTCCCAGCTTACGCCGTGTATATATATAGGGCATCGACAGCGGAGTTACAAAGACATGGAGCCATGTTGAAGCTTCTCCATGCTCCCACTGGACAAGCTCCCTAACGTCAGAATCATAACATTGCTTATCCCCAGCGGAAGTGGATGCAACACACACACGAATGAATAAACTATCGGCTCTTTTTTGGCTCGCGGTTCATGTGTCTCACGTCAACTGCAACTTTGACTTCTCGTCCTTCCTGCTACAGGACCCTCTCTAGTCCTCATCGCTCTCCTCATCCTCATCGTCATCATCATCATCGTCATCATCGCCGTCGCTCTCTTCCTCCTCCTCCTGCAGCCAGTCGACGAACTCCTGCACCGCCTGCGACTTGGCGAGCGCCGCCAGCGCGTTGCTGTCGTCCTCGGCCTTGCGCGCCGTGTGCCACTCGAGGATCACGTCCTCCGAGACCCACTCGAGGTCGTACACGATCTGCAGCAGGAAGCGAAAGAGCGGCGACCACACGGCGCGGTGCTCGTCCGCGGCGCAGAACGCCTCGAGCGTGTGCACGACCGCGACCTGGTCCTCCTGCTCCACGAGGCACTTCTTGATGATGCTCGTCCACTTTGTGAACTTGCCCTTCACCTGGCCCAGGATGGCCATCGCTGACTGGTTCTCCGTCGGTACGAGCTCCAGCAAACCGGGGAGCATCGCGCCGATCACGTCTGCGAACGTGCGGTTGTGCGCAAACTTGGAGCTCTTGATCTCCATGAACACGTCCTCGACCGCGTGGCCCGCCAGGTCACCGTTCATGACGTTCTCCTTGATGATCTGGCTGAACGGCACCTCGTCGAGCATGCCGTCGGCGTCGAGTCCGTCCAGGTCGTCGTCTTCGTCGTCTGACAAGCTCAGTGTCTCCCAGTCATTCCACTTCTGCGTCTTCTTCATCACAATGTCGGACGCACCGATCATCAGACTCTTGAGCTTGTCCAGGCGGCGCGCGTCCAGAGGTTCCTTCGCTGACGAGCTTTCTTCGTCGCCGCTCTCGTCGTCGTCCGAGTCCACGTGGATGTCGTCGTCGTCTAGCGTCCACAGACGACCAACGCCACCAACGCCGACCTCCTTTGCGTTCCACACGATCGCACCAGACTCGTCTGTAGCAATACCCTCCCCTGCCTGGTTCTTATTTGCTTCCTTGTCATCATCGTCTTCGTCCTCCTCTTCGTCGTCATCTGATGCAAAATCGTCCTCCTGCTCCACATGCGCCGCAGTCGTCACCTTTGTGAACGCCTTGAGCTTGAAACCTTCGCCAACCACGACGCCGAACGACAGCACGCAACCTTCTTCGATCACCGCCCCCTTGCGGATCACCACGTTGTCGCACAGAATCGCGTTTGTGATGCTCACGTCGTCTTCCACGACCACGTTCGACCAGAGGAAGCTTCCCTGAATCTTCACGTTCTTGCCAATGACGCAGTTGCGTCCCACGGCGCTCTTGAGCACGCTCGTATTGTCGCCGAACGACGAGCCGGCGCCGAGGATCGACTCGCGGCCGATCGCGCACGTGCGCGAGAGACTCACGCTGTCCTCCTTGTAGACCATGCCGCGGTGATACGAGTACGTCGTGTCCTCTGGCCCCAGGTAGTTGGTGTCCGGCACCATCGGGAAGACCCAGCGCTGCAGGATCGCGTGCGAGATGCCACTGTACGTGCGCGGGTCCATCACGCGCGCCGCGAACTCGTCCGTAACGATCTTGACAAAGAACTTGTTGCCGAGCTCGTAGTTCTGCACCTCGTTGTGGAAAAAGTCCTGGCGCAGGTCCTGGTAGTCAAAGTCCTCGGCGAACTTGAGCAGCACCTCGGGCGAGCAAATGTCGATGTAGCAGTCCATGAGGTCCGAGCGCAGCGAGATCTGCGCGTGGTCCTCCAGGAAGATCGTCGCCAGCCGCGTCGAACGCTTCGCTGGGTCGTCCTCGTAGAGCACGATCTGCGACGTGGTGCTGTCGATGCCCACGATGAGCTCGTCCGTGAGCGGCCGGATGTTCGTACTGAAATTCGGCTGGATCTCCTTGAAGATTGACGTCATCATGCACGTTGAGTCCTTCTTCTTGCGGATCTTGTGCTCCTCGATGGCCGCCGGCAGGTCCACATTCGCGACCACGTCGCCGCTCATGAGCACGAATGGGTTCGACTGAATGAGCTGCTGGCGGTCGATCTCGCGCAGCGCGTCGCCGGCGGTGATGCACGACGGGCTCGAGAGGCACTGCACGTCAATGCGCTTCGCCACCTGCGACTTGTCGCGGATGAACGCCTCGATCTGTTCCACGTGGTGCGTGCAGAAGAGGATCACCTCCTTCACGCCCGACGACACGAGGAACTCGAGCGAGTACTCGAGCATCGGCACGTTGGCCAGCGGCAGCAGCACCTTCGGCATTTCGAGCGAGATCGGGCGGAACGTCTCGGTGAAGGAGTCCGCGAAGAGGATCGCCTGCAGCGGGGCCTCGCGCCGCACGTCCTCATTGCCGCCACCGCCCTTACCCTTGCCCTTGCCCTTGCTCTTCGCTGCCTGTGCTGGCGCTGCGGCCTTGCCCGGCGCCTTCGCGTTGCCTCCGCGCGCCATTCTGCTTCTGCTTCTGCTTCTGCTTTTTGGCTGATTGATGCTGATGGTGAAGGCTCGAAGCCAGTCGAGTCGAAACTCGGGTTGAGCCTGTCGAACAGCATGGTATGCTGTTTGAGAGGAGCAAACTGGGGTATCAACCTCTTCTAAGGAATATTTGTGTTCCCGATTTGATTAACTGTAAAGAGGGGCGATCGAATATCTCTGTCATAAGATACTGGACCTGTGATAATGAATGAATCCATCGTGTCGTTTCGTGACTCCGTCAATCAATCGTGGAAAAAGCAATGCATGCGGGCGTGGAGCGGAGGGTGCCACGGCTGGCGCTCGTGCCACGAGACCAGTTGCAAGCACGTAGTCTAACGAAAGCAACAGGCCAGCAGCAGCAGAGGCAGGCGAAACAGAGCGTGAAGCGCGATGCAGCACATAATATCGCAGGAGAGCAAGACATCGTCAAGCGACAGCACGAACTCACTGATGAAGACACCGTCAAACGTGGAGAGAACGACGACGAGCTGGTAGAAGAGAGCAGTGTCGAGTGCTGTAAAGGCGACGCAGGGTCAAGCGAGGAGCAGCAGCTGCGGCTCGGTGAGCGGTTCCTGCACATGATGGCGGCGATGGTGCGGCTCCCGTGCATACCGCTGGACAGCCCTGAGGATGGAGGTGGCGACGCTGAGAAACAGCCTTTAGCATCATCACACACCCCAAAGCACCAATCAGGTCAGCAGACCACTGCTCTGGAGAAGATTGTCCAGAGGAAAGGAGCGCTGGCGCTGAAGCGACTCTCGCCGCACAAGCCAGTGCCAGCAGCAGCAGTAGCAGCGCAGTCTACTGGATCGCCTGCCAAAGGCGCCGCTGTACCACTGCTCGTGCTCATGAACGCTGAGACCGAGCCGCTTCGCCCACACCTGACATTCGAGATCTCGATGCTGCTGCCACTGCCGATCGGCACGCGACAGAGCTCTCTGCAGTCGCCGATCCGCAGGAAGCAGCTGCAGCCGCGACGACGCAAAAGGCGCAGACGACGACCGCGCTAGAAGCGCTCGTTCCAGACATCACACGCCACGTGGGCGCCGCGCCTCGGCGGATTACATCCAGGAGCACTCGCGCCACGATAACCGCTCGCCCAAGCCCATGGAGAAGTTTGTGCAGCTCAAGAGAGCAGCCGAGCCGCCGTCATCATCGCAGATGGTAAAGTCATCCTCGATGCCGATGCTTGGAGACCGAAGGTATCTCTACGCGTTCCCGTCGCTGAACAGATCAGCATCAGTGGTCAAGAGCAATCAAAGGAGCAGCGACGAAAATGATGAGAATGGTTGCGATGAGGAAGAGAGTGACAGTGATAGTGGCAAATCTGAAGGCGAGAGCGAAGATGGCCAAGAAGAGCAGGAAAAGCAAGATCAAGACCAAGACGCACGAAGCGAGAACAATGAGCCTACATTCAGTTCATTCTTTACACACTTCGACAGCAGCACTGCCGGTATTGGGGAGGTGGCTACCTCTCATACTTACCCACGAAATGAGGCAGCCCCTCTGACATTTTCTGACACAGCGACACCATGCGACGACAACACCAGCGCAGCTTCTTCTTTTTCCCCGTCAGCAGCAGCAGTAGCGACGACAACGCCAGCACGAAAGCACCCGCTGTTCCACCAGCCGGCGTGGATCTCTCCGGAGCCCAAGAACTGGCTTGTCAGCTCGGGGATGTTTCAGGCCAAACCGCGGTACGCCCTCATCCGCTGAGCTCTTCGCTCCTCTGTCTCTGATTGGTTGTCTGCTTGCTTGATTTGCCTTCGCGCGGGCTTTGTGTGCGTGGACGCTCGTTTTTCTTGCTCTCTCCTTCTAAATAATGAAATAACTCATTTTGCTTCTTGCTGCTCTTCCTCTCTCTCTCAAGTTGGCTCTGGCTTGCCTTCTCTTCATATCACACACTTTGTATGATGGGCGACCGATCACCAGACCTTGACTGTTTACTTCTTGGTGCTGGTGTTGACGACGACGACTGTGGATGGATGGATGGATGGGACACGGTGGATCACTTGTTTACGTTTTTCCCGACTTGTACGTTCCCGCGGGCGGCTTGTAGCACTCTGGAAGCATCTTGCGCTGCATTTCGTTGAACGCGAACTTGTCTGCCTTAGTGTTCAGGAACACGTTCTTGCGACGCACGCCGTAGAGCCGCATACTTGAGCAGATCTTCGAGCCCTGTGTGGCTTTCAACTCGACGCAGCAGATGCGCGCTTGCTCCAACGTGACCGACATCGCTGTGCGGTCCTTGCCACTCTTGCAACAAGTCACGCGCGACCCGCCCAGCTCTCGACAGAAATCCGAAGTGTCCATCAGCAGCGCCACGTTCTTCTTAAACTGATTCGATGACGAGCAAATGTGGTGCTCGATCTGCGCGAGCAGGTCGTCCAGCGCCTGGATGCTGTATCGACCGAGCGGTAAATCCCCACCAACGCTGTTCGCACGACGTCGCAGCGACGCATGCGACCGGAAGTCGTTCTCGTAGTTGTGCAAGCGGCGGAAGATTGAGTAGAGATCCTTCAGCTCCTCGAGGTTCTCGCGATTTATCCGGTCCTGCACTTTCACTGAGCTCGCCTTGTACGCATGGACGAGCGTCTGCTTCTCGTTGACGCCCTGCGTGAACAGCACACAGCGCATCCGGAACGGCTTGCCGGTCATCAGCAGCGGTGGTAGCACGTTCATGTGGCTTTCCTGGATACCGATCGTCACGAGCAGGTAGTTACCGCTTCGATTGCTGCCCTGTCCGACTGCTCCGTTCATCGCGCTCGCGTTGTTTTCCTTCCCCACAAACGCGCGGCCGTCCGAAGGCGAGTAGTTCTTGACCACGAAATGGTCCCCCGTTGTCTTGTGCTTGCGGAACTGCACAAACACGTTGCGCAGCCACTTGGCACCGGCCGCAAAGTCTTCCAGCATGCCGATCTCCTTCCCTTGCGTGCTCAACAGTGACTCAAAGTTCATCAAGTAGCCAAACTTCAGCGCATTCTCGAGCTGCAACCGGTGCTGCTGGCTGCCAACGACCGCGAGATCGAGCGAAGCGATGATGCACGCGACGGCGGCTGAGAGGATCTGACTACCGATGATATCGAGTCGGTCTTTCAGCTCCAGACGCGTTTTCAGTGACGCGAGCGACTCATCCGTCTGGTTCGGCGCTTTTGAGTTGCTCACGCGGCTCTTTCGGCGCGTTCTCTCCGTCTGCGTCGACGCAGCCGCAGATGGGCCGCCCATGGGAGACGTGCATGACTCTTCAATAAGAGAATTGCCAGCTGGAGAGCCGGCCGGATTCGTATTGTTGTTGTTGTTCCCGCTACCTCCAGCCCGCATGTCGGTGTGAGGGTACCCGCCGTTGGCAAAGCCCTTGGTGTGCGCCGCTGGACAGCCCATCGTCATTGTGTGCCACGCAAACGGGAGCGAGCCGCCCTGGTTCGCGGGTCTGTACGCGCACAGGAACTGGTCCTGCATGTTCGTTGGGAGAAACTGCCAGCCATCGAGGCTCTTGTACGTGCTTCGCTTGAACGGCGCGACGATCTCTGGCTGCGCATCTTTCTCCTTTGGCTTCAAGGGAGACTTCTTCAGATCACGCAGCGCGTCAAAGATCTTGCCGTCATTCTGTTCGTCCAGCAAGCGTTTCTCCTGCTTCATGAGAAACTGGCGCTGCTTCATGTACTCCTCGGTCTTCTTTCGACAGTACTCGAGCTCGAACTCGATCAGCGTGACTTGCAGGTGGCTCGAGTTATTCTTCCCGAGGTACTTGTGCAGTCGTCGCGTTCGCTCCAGAACCTCTTCTTCCAGGTAGTCTAGGTACGCCAGCGGCAATGCAAACGTACTGCGCGGCACACGAAGAATTTCATCCAGCGCGATAAAACGCACATTCGATCCCGCGCCAGTGTCGCTGCCATTGCCCAGAAAGCTTCCGTTGTCGATCAGAGTTCGCGCGCCGCTGTTGCGAGCGAACTCAGTGTTGTAAATCGAGTCACGAGCAGCCGGCTCGTCTGAAGCGCTCAGCGTCGTCGGAATCAGGTACTTTGTGTTCGCCATATCGATACCCGTTGTCGGCAGGACCTGCTGCGGTAGCAGCGACGGGAACGCGCGGATCGCGATCTCGATGCCGTCGTTGGTTGTTGGTGCGAAGCTGAGCGGCGCTCCATCGCGACTCGTCTGCGCGTCTACTTCTTCTGGCATCGGCGACGGGGTGTCCTGCAGATTCTTTTGTGGACCTGGCGCCGTGAGCGCGTCATGCAACGACTCACGCGCGGATGTGGTTTTTTCGTTCAGCATGATCGTCTTCACGTACGAATTGAGGAAATTGTCGGTCACGTGGCAGCGACCCACGCCGAGACATGACTGGGCTGTGCCAGGACTCTGGCTCAGCGAGCACTTGAAGAGCGTGAATCGGAGCTGCGCGTACTGCTCAAGCTCGGCGGACACCACAACAGTGAACGGCACACTGAGAGGTTTATCGCCCGCCGCTGCAGCCGCAAGCAGCGTCGACACCTTGATCGCGTCCGTGGAGCCAATGTCCACGAGGGCCTTGGTCTGCTTGAGGTAGCCGCTGACTTTGATGAAGCAGCCATTCTTCTCCTTGTTGGCGTCGCTGCGCATGAGTTTGCTTTTGCGGCCCAAGCTGATCTCGATCGAGATGTCGTAGAGGTTGTTGCGGTGCACCATCGTGTTCGGGTTGAGACTGACGATCGTGATTTTGTTCTTGCTTTTGCTGCGGCCGCGTCCCGAGAGTGTCACGCCGGCGTCGGTCACCTGGTCCTCCGCCATGGGCTCGAGTGAGCCGTAGAGCGTGTTCTGATTGGATATGAGGAAGTCCGGCTCGCTCTCCGCGTCCGAGTCCTCGTTCCACGACGAAGACGAGCTCGCTTCGAGCAGCTGCGACCAGTCGATGCTCGGGTCTTCGAGGAAGCCGCGAGAGGAGTTGGTGAACAGCGGGTTCTGGTTGTTTTCCTTGTCGCCCTCGAGTCCAACCTGCTGCATCTTGACGTGCGGCGGTGGGAGAGCGCCTTCTGCCTGATTGTTGTTCGTCGTACCTGTAGCCGATGATGACGCTGCGGGGTCGAGAGACTCGACTGAATAACCTCCAAGCGCGTTCAAGATCGCCGCAGAGGTCGGCTTTGGCGCTGCTGTATGCACCGCTTTGGACACGGACGACCTTCGCGCTGCATTGAGTGCGACGTTGCTCTGACGGGAATCACTCGATTCGCGGTCCATGAGACTCGTGCGCGAGAGCGCCGTCGTGGAGCCACGGAACTTGTCGGCGCGCACGGTATCCACGAGCTCCTGGCACGAGTCGATCCACCGACGCTGGTTGTCGCGCGATTCGGCCTCAAGCAGCAGCGTTTTAGTCTCAGACCGGACCTGGAACCTGTACGGCGCGTGGCCTGAAGCACTCCTGTCCAGCACCATCGTGTCGGGCAAAATCGGGATCTCGCCCAGCAGCTCGAGTTTGTCCTCGGACGTGTAGTAGCAGAGACTCGGGAAGTCTCGGCGCAGAATAAAGAACCGCTGCACGACAGATACAAACAGAGACACACACACGCAAACAAGTCAGTCAACACACAGCTACGATTGCGGCCGCACATCCATATAGAGTGCTAAATAGGTTACCGTCTTCCAGTTGCGGCGCCAGGAGCCTTCCTTGGTGAGCGTGCCGGCGCGCACGACGTCTTCCGCTGTAAACTTGGCCGGCGCCGACTTGAACGCGTTGCTGCTGCTGGCGTCTCCAGACGCGGTCTTCCCGCGACGCTTGAGCACGCTGAGCACCTTGGAGCGCTCTTTGGTCTCGTACACCTCGCCGTGGAACTTGCCGAACGTCGAGCACATGGACGACGACCGGTGATCCTTCTACGACAGATTGGCAAACACAGTAAGCGCGTGTGAGTCGACAGTAATGCCACACATACACATATACACATAATGCACCTTGTCGAACGAGCCACTCGTGGTGGCGTCCGCGAAGAGCCCGCCCACCGAGCGCGAGGTCTGGAGGAAGTCAGGCGCGGACCGCAGGAGGTCGTCCGCGTCACCCGTCGCTGCAGTGGGAGCTTTCGTCGCCGTCAGGTTCTGCGACCGCGTGCGTGAGAGCGACGGCCGCATGATGAAGTCGTTCGCTCCACCGTTGCTGTTGCGCGCCGTGAGCGGGTACACGTCGTAGAGCGATGTGGTGCGGGTGAGCGCGCCGGTCGCCATCCGCATTTGCGGTCGTTGTTGCTGCTGTTGGGTCTGCTGCGTGGCCAGCGCCATGGGCTGCGCGCGGTCGACCGCCGCCGCCGCCGGTCTCGAGCCTCTGTTGCTGGTGGTTATGGAGGCCGCCGCTACCGGGGCGGTCGTCGTCCTCGCCGCGGAGGACATGCTCGTGCGCGACGCAGGCAATGAACTCGGCGTGCGCGAGGGAAAGTGGCGGAAAGCTGCTGGCTTTTGAGTATGAGTGTGTGTGTCACGCGGCTTTCAGGACAATCGCGATTTTTGTATGGGCAGAACGTGGTGTGGCACGGACGACTGCCACACCAGTTGGCAAAGCACCCCAACCCTAATGCGGGTTTGCTTTTTCCGAATTTTTTCTGTCGAAGAATGGGAGACATCCCCTACCCGCCGAGGTTTTACTGGCCCAACCACGACGCTTTATGTTCAGTGGCACCATTAAGTTGTGTCCAATTTTGGTTTTGTCCGACATTTTTCAATTGGATTGGCAACGAATGAGTCGTCTGTCGTTGCACGACAATTGCTTGTGAGCGCGGCGGCGTCTCGAACCAGACGAGGCGCGACAAACTGTACATCCACAAAATTCTGTGGCCGCAATTGGATGCCGATTCGCATCGAGTTGTCAAGCCGTCTGTCTATAGAGTGGGTGTGTGCAGAAAGAGGAGGCCGCTAATTTTTTATCATGAATTGCTGAACACCATTTCGATCCCGTCCATGGCGAATAATAATAGCAACAGACATGCAGACAAGCAGTAGATATCAGCTGTGGCCATTTGGGTTGAAAAAAGCGTGGGTCAAAGTGCGCGCAACAGAGCCGCAAGCGTGTGTCAGTGTGTGGTTTTCATCCCCCCCCAGCCAAATTACAAATTACACGTGGACATAACAGACTGAAATCTCCACGCTCCAAACTGAAAACAATGGCCAAAGAAATAGCATACAGTAAAACAAAGCGAAAACGGAGCAAAAGTGAGCATTTAGCAAAACCGACCAATCGCGTACCGCAGAATCGCTTCTGCATGTGCCAATTTAAGCCTTGTTAAGCGGTACTTTATGTGGTGGGAATAGGGTTGAACTAGCTATGTGAACATACAGTATCGTTTCATCCACAATTTCTATTACGTCTTGATGCATATTTATGAAGTGCATGACCGCGTATACACATGACTAAGCTCAACTTCCCACTGGTTGTGAACGAAAGCGAGCACGTTCGCAAAGCCACTCAGTACGCAAGGTTCATGTTGCTTGTATTCTCGGCCAAAAGCAAAAGCAAAGACAACCAGCGCTGCGTACTCTGCTAGTTTACCGTTTCGGGCAAACCTGACTTTGTGGCTACACACATGCAGAATGAAAATGTAGACCTGTGACCCAACATCACGAAATCTCTGCCTTCGATTTGCCTGCCACAGCCGATTTCTTGATCTTAGGTTGCTGGGTGCTGACCAAAATCCCGCACGAAGAGCTGTACGCATCGAGCTTCGGGGTATTATAGTTTGATATTTTGACGTGCATTCTACCAACTTGTCGACGAATCACATTTGCCATTATGTATGCTTTCGACGATGTCGTCAGATCCGCGCATTGATTTCGTTTTACAAACCACGATCTCCCGAAGTTCAAGTGCCCTATTCAGATTTATACTCGGCTACTGGGGAATGCATGCTTGAAGCGTGGACTTCTGTTCTGGCGGCAGAATCTGTTTATTAGCACCTAAAGTCCTCCACATCAACTCCTAGGAATAATATAACACGTGTCGAAGCTTTTGTGTGGCGCTGCAATTTTTACGTGCGTGTGTCGTAATGAAGTACCAAACTAATATTGCTAGCATGAGCTCGTGAGCTCGAGGTCTACTAGACCCTCCTTTTCCCTCTGGTGATGTCTGTTTTCCCACCATTCTCGCCATGCATAATTACTTCGCGCATGGAGACTAGGGGCATTTTCTGTCCACCCTGATTGACGTGGTGCCGGGCGCTGATTGGCGGACGCGACCGCACGACACGTTTTGTGGTCAGTCGGTCAGCGGAGAGAGTCGTCATGTCGTGATGGACGTCAACTCGCAGTACTGCTTGTCGCCGAATAGAGGAGCTCTCTTATAAATCGTCCTCTTCGCGATGGCGACTTGGCTTCATTTTAACATTTCAACATGTTCAAATATCAATATTTCCTGTCGTCTCAAGCAACAAAGTGAGTGCTCCAAGGGCGAAAGCCGCCGAACGACCATCTTATATTGTAATGGTGGTGTCTGGAAAAGCTTGCTTTCGCGCAGCCTCTCACAAAAGCACGTCTGCTGTGTACAGTACTCTGCGTAAGTAGGTGTCCATACGTAATCAGGCTATCGCAACATGCTGCTGTGTGGTTTGGCGGACCTCGTCCCACCTTTTGGCGCCTTGGAACCGAGAAAATCCAGGCGAAGACGAGCGCAGAACAGCAGCGAGAGTGCTTTTTCAACCCATTGCTCAGTGGCCCTCCGCGAGGTCTTCTCTGTGACACTCACTCTCTGGGGCTGAACAAGTGGTGGGTTGGTTGCACATGTCTTCTGGGAGCTCATCGGCCAGCCACACATGCCCAACCTCGCAAAGCAGACGCGCGAGTGATTTACGCCATGATTTGAGCTTCTTCTGGGGCAAATTGAACAGCGAAAGGAGCCCTTGACTCACAGTGGCACTCACTCCAACAGTCACGAAGAGGAGCTGGGTACAAAACCTGTCAACTCACTCAATCACTCGAGCATCAGTCGCTTGCTCCGACCAGTTGATCTTCACGCTTCGTAGGAGGCTTGAGTGTTGGTGCTGGCTTTGGCGTTGGCTCCTGCAAGTAGCCCAAGCAATAGCCCTCATGCGAGGCCTTCTTAGCAGCTGCAGAGCTCTTCATCTTCTTGTCCAATGCACCACCAGCGTCTGGAAACAGAACAGCTGCTACTGCTTTGGGTCTCGACCTCTTTGTCGCATGACAGGATCTGGATCCGGGACGGGTGGTCTGTGGCTTCGAGCCACCATCTCGGTATCAGTATCGCCACTGCCAGAAAAAGCGCCACCACCACCACCCGCACCAGTTCCAGCTCCGAACGCGGCGCAGAAGTCCGCAAAGCTCACGACGCCCTGGCCGCTGCGGTCTTGCGTGATCCACTTCTGGATCTCAACATCTGAGAGCCACTGCTGCGCCTGCAGGCTGAGCGCCTTGCGCAGGTCGATGAAGCTGGTCACGCCGTCGCCGTTGACGTCGTACTTTCGAAACACAAGGCGTAGCGTGTCGTCATTGTCATTGCGCGAGGAAGCTGGCTGAGCTGCTGCTTTGGGCTTGACTGGTTACTTTCCTGTTGTTGATCCGGTTGCGTGACGTAAACGGGCTTCCCTTCTGGGCTGCTCCAGCTCAGACGACGATGGCAATGCCTCTGATCGCAGAGACTGAGAGCTCGAATTGGAGGATCTTCTACGCGATGGTGGCGCTTTTCGTCTCCTTTGAAGATATCTTTGCGCACTAGTGCTGCTGTTGCTCACCGCTGCTTTCTTCTCTTCGCGCTTGGCGTCTTTCGAGCGTCGCGCCTGCTTCTTCTTCTTCTTCTTCTTCTTGGCTTTCACCTTTCGAGTCCCGGCGTCACTGCTACTAGCATCTCTTACTTGACGCTGACGAGCTCTGCAGCGCGAATGGAGAGTACACCTCCGAGCCCAGAGATGCTTCGTTGTCGCTATTTCCTTCGCTTTTTGCGAGATGCGGGGCTTTGCTCTTCTTCATCTGCTTCTGGTTGCTAGTCGTTGACTTCGACTCCTTATGCTGCGTAGAGAGAATCTGCGCCGACTCCATGTCGACGATGATGAGCGTCTGCACTAAATCACCTCTCGTTGATTTGGACGAGGCATTGGCTTGCCTTCCTTTTCCCTCAGAGCTAGCAAATCGCTGCGAGGACGAGTGAATCTTCGCGGACAACACCATCGCTCTCTGCGGCAGATGCGACTCAGCTCGCGATCTGCTTCCCATTTGCTCTAGAAATGACGCGAATGCTCGTGCTCTGGTGGGCTTGAGCTGGTCTGCGTTTCCAGGATTGAAAGCAGAAGAAGCCCCAGCAGCAGCGACTCGACTGACCTTGGTAGAGTCTCCAGCATTGGTCTTCGCGAGCAACGGCGGAGCCTTTGCAGGTTTGTTCACATCACCACTCGGCTCTGGCTGCTTCTGGAGCAGACCAAAAACACGTCCACCTGGCATTTTCGCTGCGTACCCTGGACGACTGGGACAACCCTCACAGCTTTGTGGGGAGGATACGAACTTCGTGGTACTGCGATACCAATACCACTGATCGCTGCTGCTCTCTTGTGCGATGGCATAGCGCAAGCCTCTGCGGTTGGTTGCTCACGCCAGTCCTTCCAGAAGAGCTGCACCGTTTCATAGTGCCGCTTCGCCTCAGCATCACTAGAAGATGTCTCGGTTTGCTCTTTCCCAGAGCTCGTCTGTTGGTGGATGATACAACCCAGTTCGGAATGCCGACAGCTTCAAGCCGCGTCAAGAACACCGGATCGGCTCGCTGGGCGCTAGAGTCGAAGCAGAAGCAACAAACGAGCTGCAAGATGCGTATCATGACTGCTTCGTGGCGTCCTCTATCACCGCGACGTCGCGCTCGGGCGTCTCGTACAACGCTCGCTTCTTTTGAGATCACTTGGTGCAGCAGCACTAGTTTACACACCTCTGAGAGTATCAGCTGCAGGTTGACACTCTGCAACCTTGTCGACTCTGTTTTGCTGGATTCACTGAGCAGAACTTCGAGGAGCATGAGCGCCTCGAGGCGCGAGTTGAGTGGATTGAGCTTGTCTTTCGGAACCTCTTGCTGTTGGTGCTGCTGTCGGTTCGGTAGCAGCAGCGAGAAGATCGTTTGGTCAACAAAGTCGTGCTCCAAGAGCTTCTTCGTAAGCAAACGCGAGTCAAACCACAGTATGGCTGACCAGAGGCGCTGTTTATCCATTATCTCAAACACGTTGCTGGATTTTGTCGCTTCGGATCGACCAAGAAGCTGGAAGAATATTGTTGGATCCACGCATGTATCCAGGATCGAGGCAGCCACTGCGTCGTACTGACGTGTTCGCGCTGTGTTCACAAAGAGCTCGACTGCTAGCGTTGTGAGAGTAGTGAAGTATTGTAGCGACGAGTTGTTTGGTGCTGCCTCACTGTATTTGTTCAAAGTGATGTCCAGGAGAGTAAGGAATTGCTGGAAGGCGTTGTGGTGATCCTCGTCATCCTCCTCCTGCTGCTGCCTCTCGTTGCTTGATGGAGACGCCGCAAAGTTCGTGAGATCAAGGAGCTCTTCGACTGTCAAGCTTGGACAAATAGCGACTCGGTGCAACAACAACAGGCTCGTGACCACCAGTTTGTACTGCGCGTGCGCCATTATCACAGAGTTTGCGTTGTGAATAGTCGTATGGTTATCGCATCCTCTGAGCAGATCCTGCCATGCTGTCTCCATCCAGCACCAGATCTCCGCAAACACGCGGACAAACCCTCGCAATGTAGATGGTAGACAAACAGTCGGTTCGAGCGCTTTCTGCAGCACGAAGAACGCCTTTGTGTATGCAACAAGCTGCAGAACCTCGCCAAGTGCGTCGTTGAAGCGTCGAAGATCGCTTGCGACGCCGTGCGTGTGGCTGATTTTGCAAAACTCGCAGCTGAACATCAAGTCGGTTTGCTGGACGCTAATTGGCGCTATGGGAGGCGGCTTCGCAGCCAGCGAGTGCGCCTCTTTCCTGAAGAACGGCGAGCTGAGCAGACTTTGAGTCAGCAGAACGTTGTGCTGCGCGCCAAATGCGACAATGTCGATCAGCAGCAGCTTGAACGGTGGCAGGCACGTGCTATTCTTGGTTGCGCTCTCCAAGTTGAGCGCAGAGAACACTTTCCATGGCGAAGGCTCCACTGCAGCAGCAGCCGCTTGCTCTACCGAAAGACGTCGTTGAGCGTGCTGGACTCTACGACATTCATGAATACCAGTGAGTTTGCCTTTGCGTGAGAGAGAAGCAGTTTCGTGAGACCAGTTGACACCCAGTACTGCGTGGCGGAGTCTCCATAGTGGAGACAGTTCACCAGGAACGAAAAGATCACACATAGGGTCGGTGCCAGTGCGTTGGGCTTTGCTCCGTGGCGGTGGCTACCACTGCTGCTGCCACCGTTTTCTCCGACGATTTTAAGCAGTTTGGTCGCGCGCTCGAGCGTGTTTCGGATCTTTGAGACGGCTCTGTACGAGCGCAAGGATTTCGCAAACGCCAGCGCGCTCGGGGCGTAAAAGTGCGCAGCTGGACGTGCAGATGATAGCGGGGTCGTTGCGTTACTCTTCGCGGCCAAACGGTCGGACTCTGGAGGCGGATACCTAACGCAGCCGAAGCGAAATACGCGCGTTGTACACTCGAGCAGCGACATTGCGCTGAGCACTACGCTCGTCTCGATCTCGTAGCAACTTGCACAGGAAGTCACCAAAACGGAGCTCTGTCCACACTTCCGCAACTGTCGGGAGCACGAACACCATCGGGAAGCACACCTTGCGCTCCATGAACTCGGCTGAAAACCACTGGTGCAACGCAGCGAGGCGGAATTTTGGCACCGCGATGCCGCCTGTGAGGCTGAAACATACATCGAGAGCGCGATACAAGGCTTCCAGGTAGGCAAGCGACAGCGAGGCGCACGATAAAGAGGTCTCTTTTTCAGGATTGATTCTCGCGGCGGAGCGTATTTCAAGCCTTGGGAGAGCTTGGTGCTGATCGGACCACCACAGTCCGGTCTGGAAGTCACCACCAGAGGTGCTGCTGCTTTGTGACGCAAAGCTGGAAGAAAGTGATTCAAGCATGGTGTCAATCGCGTCGCCACCTCCGTCAGATGTCGCAGAACCTGAAGTTTGCGATTTCAAGATCGCCAGCAAAGCTCGGTACTGGGGCTTTGACTCGATTCCCAGTAGGTTGCGCCAGCGCGCCTCACTCAACTTTCACAGCACGGAGAGCGACGATGAGAGATTGAGTGTGGTAGTGCTCCCGCTCGCTCCACCGCCTAAGCCGAACAGACGGTAACTACCGCCACTGGAGATTCGGCACAAGCAGATAAGAGATTGGTTGAGTAGCTCGTTTAGGCACAGGCTTCTCGCCATGGCACCTTCTTCTTGTTCTTCTTTTCTTGGTGCTGGTTCAAAGCTGGAAATTGAAATCCAGCAGCGACAACAGCAACTGGATCGCTTGGTGACCCTTTACTCCATCTCCTCTCGCCGTCATTACTGAGAAAATCGCCAAATCGACTTCAATGAAAGTCCTGAGCGTCTGCTTTTCGAAGACCAGCTGCACGAAGTACGAGGAGATCCGTGGGTTCTTCACGTGCCTTTCATTGTTCTTGAGAGCAGGTTGCTATTGACTGAAACCTCCGAAAAGACTTGGCGCAAACCTCGTCCACACCGTAACGACGGAATCAAACTTGTCAGCATCGCTGGAGTTCTGCCTGCAGTGCTGCAAGCCTCCCATGATCCACTCGTGGAAGGTGTGCTGAGAGCAAACCAATGCCACCATGTCTTCGCATAAACGGTCTGGAACAGCATCGTTGGTAGAACAGAAAGTAGCATCCCCCACATGCTCAAGACTCACTCGACCGGACCGCCCCTGCAAAGCAACCAAGCCGATCTTGAACAACTTCCAGACCGCGTCGTCAACACCATCCATTTTGCATTCTGCAACTTCGTGGGCTTGCGTAAGCTCCGTCATTGACAGCGGTGAATCCTCTTCAGACTCTCTTTCCGACGCAAGCAGACTCAGCAAACGCTTTCGCTTCCGTCAAAACGCTCTCTCTTCATCTTCTTCACTTCCAGCGCCCAAAGTCTCGTTATCCGTGCGAAAAGCTTCGAGAAGCCTGGGCACAAAGTCTCCAAACACGGGGTGATCGCAAATTCGCCGCTTGCCTCTTCTCCCTCCTCATTGTCGACAAAATACCTGGAATCCAGAGACGCAAAGCGCAACTCTTTGCCATCCGAAGTCACCAATAGCGCCTCAAACTCAATTTTGGCGATGAAAAAGCCTTCATTCTTCATGACGGCCATCGCTAACAGTACCTAGTGGCACCAGAATGACACCAGTGTGCCCAGTATCGGAGCACCAGCCCTGGGGTCAGCATGTACTCGATGCAGTCCGACAGCATCACGCAGCCAGCAAGCGATTCAGCCACCAGGGTCTGAGCGCAGTCGTCCCCTTCAGCGATACCTGCGTACTCCTGTGCTTGACCAAAGATCGGCGCGTCCATCGCTGGGAAGTACACGGGTAGGAAGAAGTTTCTCACTGTCCATTTTTGAACTTTGCGATATAGTGTGAGCTCCTGTTGGAATCGCTGCTGCTCTTTGGAGCTGTCGAGACGCACCGCTACGACCGACAAGCACTCCACCCTCGCTTTTCTTACCATCTGCATCAAAAATGGTTCTTCCTGGAACGCGAGCTAACGCACACAGCGCTTTGAGAGCAATCGACGTGACGATTGAGTCGACTTGAGGAAGGGGAGCTCTCAAAAGCCGCTTGAACTTCTGAGAAATCAGTGCCGCTAGTCCAAGCGTCTTCAGTTCTTCTTTCTCAGAGCGATTCAGCTCGATCTGCTTGCGCTCTAGACCACCCAGTTGCTACTTCCATCGGGAGCTGCGAAGCATCAGCGCGTAGAGCTCGTCAACTTCGAGTTTGCCGTGGTACTGTTACTGCACTTTCGTCATATCCTTCGATAACCGGGCGAGCTGACGGTCGAAGGCGGCTGGGAAATTGGTTGTCTCGGCGAGGAACTCAACGAAATCGCGAAGAGAGATGAATTTCTCAAGGAGGTGTGCTTCTTCTTCTGTCTCTTGCTGTTGTGACAATACCTGAGTTTGATTTGCTGGCAAAAGCTTGCAGCGAAGGAACTCTTGAAGCTTCTTCACGAAAACTGCAAATCGTTCTCCTGACATCGAATGTGTTGACGGGTCTACACCCAGTTCTTGAAACAGCTGAGCCGTCATTTCGATAGCTATCGTGCTTTTCTGGATGCTCCGTACACGAAGCTGGATCTCACTCCACCGGGTTACTTGACTTGGTGAAGCACTAGGTAGCGCTGACGTAACACTGTTGATCCATTCTCGGAAGAACGGATTCAGCCTCCAGCGATTGTCGAGTAGATTTCGCTTCAAAGCGCTCCGAT
Organism: Globisporangium spinosum; assembly: GCA_023335535.1. Lineage (NCBI taxonomy): Eukaryota > Oomycota > Peronosporomycetes > Pythiales > Pythiaceae > Globisporangium > Globisporangium spinosum. Next base: position 25,200 of record JAADVN010000133.1, read on the forward strand.
CGGCCGGTCTCTCTGCTTCATTTTGCGTACTTGAGCGAGCCGACTCTGCGCTCGCGTTGTCCTTCGCTGATGTCAGGCAGAACGCAATCTTGAAAAAACTCTCGGCGGGGCGGCTGTCGTCATCTTCAGCGACGGAGAATAGGTTGAGTGCGTGCACACTTTGCAGAAGATCTTCCATGATGCGCTCAATGCTGTTGTGATCTGAAGGCAGCTCGGGCAGACTCGATTTCATTTTGCCGACGAGTTTCTCTCGCTGTTGTTTGATCTTCAACGTCAAATATCGTTGACGCTGATCATGAAGTGCGATCTTGAAGCGCGCCATCTCCAAGCAATACGAGCTTTTGAGCCGAAGAGCCTCTCGAGCGGCATGCAGACGTACATCTCTCAACTCAGAATAGAGCGCTCCACGCTTCAGATAAGCCTCAGAAGGCGAAGCGACCTCGGTCGCCAGCTTCCAGATTTGCAGCTGAAGTTACTGGGACTTTTTGTTCTTGATGCAAGCGAAAAGTAGATCCAGCGAGCCATCTGCACACTGCCGCTCGCGCCTTTGTGTGTCAATTGGCGCCACGATCTCGCAATCGAAGGAGTCGTCTAGGCGGTGCATCATTTTGAGCTCCATGTCGACATTTTCTCGGTACGAGTCTGCGAATTTCTCGAAATCCAGGTGTGACTTCCACAAAACTCGCTTCTGGTCCAGGTCTTCGAGGATCTCCTTCATGCTCTTCTGTATGAACACGCCGCTGCGAAGGTGCTGACATGCAAAGAACGCAATTCGGACAAGCTGGTGCTTTTGAAGCACTACGCGAGCAAAATGCGTCGATTCGTCACGGCTGGTCTGATGGCGATTGTCACGACGAGGCGGAAGAAAGAATCCTCGCTCGAACTCAACATCATCGAGCGAAGCGATCCGAGTATCAAACACTCCGACTGGCACGCTGATGACCTCTCCGTCTTCGAAAAGATACAGCACCAATCGTGTCGTGACACTCCCAAGACTCGCGCCCCATTCCTCGATGTCATTGCCTTTGCTTGGAGAGACCGTAATCTCGCTAGAGTTGTCTAGGTAGCTGACCGCTGAAGGCATTTCCACGCTTGTTAGCGCTTGCAGCTCCTCATCTTTGTCCATGATTCGTACGGATTCGTCGCACTTCCAAGTGGACACAGCGTCAGTAGCCAGCCCGTCTACTCGCCAAATCAGCACTGATCCTCGCTGGGCCGCGAAAAGAATTGTACTCGCAGTCTCCATGACAGACACGATTGGCGAGCCTCCAAGCTGATCTTTGGTTGAGCTCAGCGGCATCGATACCACGCGCTGCATTCTTCCGCACTTGCCTTCTGGTACATTGTACAATCCTGGAGCAGGACCTGCAGTCGAGTTTGAAGCAATACAGAACGACCACTTCGAGCCTTGTGTCGCAGAAGACACCTCTGTGGTGAAAATGCCGAACACCAGTATCGAGAGCTGGGCGTGAATGTAGTCGTCAACGTAACCGAGAATGGCTCCGGTTGCCACACTAGCAATCCGGAGAAGCATCGGGTGCGGCGCGACCACAAACGCAACGACAGACGCGTCAGGTACGAGCTCAAATGCGGCGGTGGTCCCTGTAGACGCAAATGTCATACTCTCTTTCCCATCTCGACCACTGCCTCGCTGAATCACACTCGACTCGATGATTGCCCAGTGAATCGGACGTATTTGGTTACATGCCACTCGAAAAAAGCGCAGGCTGCTTCGTTCAGAGCACCGTGCGCTATCCAGAAACAATGCGTTCACCGCCAGAATGGAGTCCCAGCAGGATAGACCAACCAGAGTTGCGTGATCTCCCGTCAATCTGTTAAACTGATGCAGAGCACTGGACGCTCGTTGAGAGTTTTGCTGCATTCGGACTGGGTCAGCTCATCATTCGCTCATTCACTCATTCACTCACTCATTCACTCGCGGCCAATTTAGGATTCAGCAGCCACTGCTTCAATTCAAAATGGCACAAGCCATGAGAAAGTGAAACGGATCCGTTCGTGCAAGAATTACCGTGCATATCTCAATAAAGTCTCTCGTGAAAATGAACCGTATATATCGTAATAGCTACACTGATTCGCTTCCTTTCAGGCATCAAGTGTCAAACGTGTGGGTATTGCGAGCACCATCAAGACTTTCAATTCTGAGAGATGCATGCATGGCCTATCACCACGGTGTAGGTGGCAGTGGATCATCTCGAGGTGTTCTTCGATACTGCTTCGCCAAAGCGAACTGTGTACCCAATCTGTTGCCGAAGCTTCACGTTTCAAGGCTGAGTGCACGCGACCCACATGGGTGCCGCTTTTGCGCCAGTCTGAGGTTCCATAGTGGTCAAATATCGTGGTACCTGCGTGGCTGTGCCAATGCCCGTGTCTCCTGCAACGGTGGCGCCCGGCGGCCTCTGATTGCATCGTGAATGGCATCCAGGGACCTGGTCACTGGCAGTCTAGCATTTTCGGAGGCCATGAGAACAGCTTCAATCAGATCTGCCTGTTGCTTAAAATTCACATCTTATATCGTGAATTTCAAGTTTAGTTGTGTCAATGTAACACATAATACATATATGACTGTACGTATATGTTCATAACCGCTGTAATAGATGTAGCTGCTGGCCTGACATCACACAAAAAAGCTCACACGCGGACGAAGATGGCGCCACCGAAGCAACACCACGCGAAGCAGCAGGGTGGCGCGGCCAAAGCGCAGGCCGCAGCGCCACCAGGAGCAACTCCACGCGCCAGCAGCAGTGCTCAGAGCAGAGGCAGCGGTGGCGATGCTGGTTCTCTGGCGGCTGCGGAGGAGTTGGTGGAGCGACGCCTCTGGACGCCGACGTTCGAGACCGCCGTGTCGCTGCTCATCCTGCCGCGCGTGGTCTCGGCGCTGCTGAACCCGATCGCGGACTGCGATGAGACGTTCAACTACTGGGAGCCGCTGCACTACATTATGCACGGCTTCGGCTTCCAGACGTGGGAGTACAGCCCCGTGTACGCGCTGCGCTCGTATCTGTACCTGCTGTTCCACTGGCTCCTCGCCAAGGCGACGGCGTTCGGGCTGACGCTGGGGATGCTCGGCGCGGCGCAGCAGACGGTCTCCAAGGTCATGGTGTTCTACGGTGTGCGTGGTGCTTTGGGATTAATCTGCTCGTACGCTGAGGGGGTCTTCTACCGCAGCTGCATCGCGCACTTTGGACGTCGCACGGCGCGCTACCTGCTGTGGATCCTCGTGTGGAACGCCGGCATGTTCCACGCCAGCACGGCGTTCCTGCCGAGCACGTTCGTGATGTACCTGATCATGGCGTTTATGAGCGCGTGGATGGACAAGCAGCACTACCTGGCGATCCTCTGGGGGGTCATCGCCGTGCTCTGCGGCTGGCCGTACGTGGGCGTGCTCTTCATCCCGCTCGCGATCGAGACGCTATACGCGCGAGGTGTCTTCAAGAGCCTGTTTGTGGGCGCTGCGATTGGAGTCGGTGTGCTGACGCTGGAGTTGAGCGTGAACTTCCATTTCTACAAGCGTCTCGTGCTCCCGGCGTGGAAGATCGTCGAGTACAACGTGCTGAGCGGAGAGACGGACTCGACGCTCTACGGCACCGAGCCCTGGAGCTTCTACGTGATGAACCTGGCGCTCAATATGAACGTCGTGGCTGCACTGGCGATCCCAGCGGCACTCTTCGTGTGTCTGCTGTCAGGTCACTACCCGACCAGCAAGCTGCAGTTGCTCGGGTACCTGTTGCCGATGTACATTTGGCTCGCGATCATGTTTTCGCAGGCGCACAAGGAGGAGCGGTTCCTGTTTCCCGTGTATCCGCTGCTCTGCCTCGCGAGCGCGATCACGCTCAGCGCTGTCGTGTACCGCCTCGAGCGCGTTTTTCACAGCCATACGGCAGTTGGACGTACGCTCTCAACGCTGCTGGTGTGGGGCGTGCTGGGCATCTACACGCTGCTCTCGGTCTCGCGCGTCGCGAGCAACGTCGTCAACTACAGCGCGCCGCTGCGCGTGTACCGCCATCTCCACGAGCACGTGCTGCCGAACGCGGCGCGCAGTGCTCTCTACGGCCAGGGACTCCAGCGACAGCAGCAGCCGAGCGTCAACCTCTGCGTCTCGAAGGAGTGGTACCGCTTCCCGTCGAGCTTCTTCATCCCGACGAACGCCACGCGCGTGCAGTTTGTCAAGTCGGCGTTCTCGGGCCAGCTGCCGAAGCCTTTCGAGCAGCACGAGAATGGCACGTGGGTCGTCCCCACGGACATGAACAACAAGAACCAGGAGGAACTCAGTCGATACATCCCCATGGCCGAGTGCGACTTCTTCGTGGACCTGAACCTGCCGAACCAGGAGGAGACCAAGCTCTGGGAGGAGCCCGAGACCTGGAAATTCGTGCACAAGGAGGCGTTTCTGCATGCTGAGGCGTCGAAATCCCCCTATCGATCGTTTTACATCCCGCTGCTCACGCCGAAGCACGTGCAGTACGCGGACTACGTGATCTACAAGCGCATCGCCAGCACAAGCAAGAAGAACTAGAAGAAGAACGAGACGGAAAGCTCCCAGCCAACCACCCACTGTATTTGCGTATCTTATAGTGCGGTAAATGATAAGCTTCTTTGTGCTTGTGTGGGTGCTTTCTTGGCTCGCATTTGACTTGATATACTTACGGACGCGCAGCGGCAGCAGCAGGCACGAGCTGCGGGTACTGCTGCTCGATCTGCTCGGCGCACTGGTTCACGTTGAAGCAGATGGAGGCGATGCGCGCGTCGAACGCCGAGAGCACTTCGTCATCCGCGTTCTCAAACTCCAAAAAGCCGCTCTGCTGGTCGATGCTGCCTTTCATGCGCTCCTCAAAGATCATGGTCGCGGCAACGCGCTCGGCGCTCTCGGCGTCCGTCTCGAGCAGCTTGCCGAGCTCTTCGAGCGAGATGCTGTTGTACACGCGACTCGCGGCGAGCAGGTTGTGCTCGAGGAACGAGTTCTCGAGTACCGTGAAGCCGTTCGCGAGCACCGCCTTCTGGTGGGCGAGCAGGCTCTTCTCAAACTGCACCAGCTCCGGACGGCGGATCAGCTGCTCCATGTACATCTTCTCGAGGATTGCAAAGTGCTCGCTGTTCTTCACGCGCTCGTCCTTGTAGAGCGTGCCCAGCAGTCGCGTGCGCTGCGGACCGGCAGACGCCAAGATGGCGCACATCACGCCCTTCGTGAGCAGCTCGAGCAGGTCGTCCGGGTCCACTTCGTCCGGCTTGGACTGCGAGAATTCGTAGTAGCGCAGCGCAGCGTCCAGGAACTTGCGCTTCGAGTCCAGGATGCGCGCGTACGACACTTGGTAGCGCAGCTTGAGCGTCCAGTCCTGCACATTGTGGATGAAGCGCGACGCGCGGTTGATGAAATTCTCGGCGTCCACGGTCTCGTCTTCCTGAAGGTACAGCTCGGCGATCTTAACGTACTTCTCGGCCTTCTGCACGTCCGTGTACTGGCGCGCCGAGCTCTCGAGGTTGATTGCGGCGAGTGCCTTGGCGGCTTCGATGTACTCCTCCTCCTCCATGTAAAGCTCGGCGAGCGACTCGCGGAAGAGCACGTCCGGCTCCTCGAACGACAGGATGCGCGCCTTGAGCTTCGTGAGGCAGAAAATGATAAACTCGAGCTTCCACTGGTGCGCGTCCGGGTCGATCTGCGCGATCGCGGTCGCCAGGTACGTGATCACCTGCAGTTTGAACGGCCAGTGCGAAAGATTGAGTAACTTTTAGACGTGGAGCCATATGGAGAGAGAGAGAGAGAGAGAGCTCTACAAGGACATAACGCACCGCGCGCGAAATCACCAGCAGCACGTCTTCATTGAGCACTAAAGCGGTATACAAGATCAAGCCCATTGTCAGTTAGATAGATACGCGAAGGTATATCCATCCACATCAGCACGAGATCGCAGAACAAACGTACAGTGGGTCACGATCTCCTGCAGGTGCTGGAACTCAAAGATCGACTTGTCCAGCAGCGCCTGTCACACGTAATATGCACGCATGTTTTGTATATACACACAATGCTGGCATAATGAGCAATGTGCCATGAGAGAAGGACAACTGGAGGAAGCGCTGCGGATGCTGACGGACCTTGTACGCGGCGGTCTTCTCCTTCTGGTCGGCGATCGCGGCGATCTGTTCAGATCAGGTGCAATAGAAGCACACACACACATACACGTAAGCGCACATAGAAGCAGGCAGACAGACTATGCGTAGAAAGCCCTCTCGAGCCTGCACGTACGCGCGTCAACTGGGTCTGCACGCTCTCGCTCATGCTTCTTCGCTTTGCCTTTCAGATTTAGATTTCTGCAATTCCCAACCCAAAAAGCTCCTAAGTCGAAAAAAGTCGACAATACAACTGTTAGTTGTTAAATAGGCGTTTCTACCTGTGCCATTATTTCTGCTACATGCTGCAAAACAAACTGATTGTTTGCTAACGGCGGCAACGACTTTTTGATAGCTCCGGAGCTGGAGCCAGAGCTCGGTGCGCGCTCGCTGCTGCGCCGGTGCAGCTCGCTGCTCTGCATTTCAGGACTGCTTTGCGCCCGGTTGATGGCTTTGTCTTGCGCTTCATCTGCGGCGCCATGTCGCTGTTGTTGTTA